>JH432221.1:7701-19540 GCA_000239455.1 Strigamia maritima
TTATTTTCTTTCCACTGTTATTGTAGTGTCTCCACAATTGTCGTGGGTAATGTTGTGTTCCGGTATTTAGTCATTGTGTCATGTTTTCATGACACCCATAAACTTGACCATCATTGGTCAATAGCAAGCTTCTCTTGCGCCACCTATGTATAGTATATAAATTGTTATCTTAAGCAATAAATCAGTTCTTATCTTAATTCCCAACCATGCGGTTGTTCCTTGTCTTTCTTCCGACATTTCTATTATTTTAGGGTTATCACCAATACACACTATCATCCACAAAAATACCACATTAAACTTATTAGATGACAACAGTCCATTGGCTACACATGAAATATTACTTAATAAGAAATATATTAATAATAACAAGAGACATTTCAACATTGAAGGCACTCAGCGTCATCCGAAAGACCACATCAGTGTGTCTTTGATTGTAGACAAGTTGCGAGCATCAAACTACAATTGTGTTCAGTTCTATAAGCCACGTAGAGAAAGTTCAGAAAAATTGCCAAGTCTTGAAAAAGAAGATTTTGTTTTGATTTTGCAAACTGAATTTCAAAAATCACTTTATAACACATTAGTTTGTATTGATTCAACCCACAAGACAACACATTACAACTTGAAGTTAAACACTGTCCCAGATGAATGAATGGAGAGAAGGCGTGCCCATTTTATGGTGTATGGCAAGTAAGGAAGACACAATTATTGGACAGTGTATTTTACAGATGGTAAACGACAACACACCTGATGTTTTGCCTCAGTATTTTATGTCCGATGATACCACAATTTTTTTTCCTGCCTACACTTGTGTTAATCTTTTGCATACTACACAGAAATTACTGTTAAATGGCATCTAGAAAAAAACTGGCAAGATGCAATTCAAGAAAAAATTGCTGATTCTACTACAAGAGAGACTGTATATGCTGAACTCCGACTAATTTCACATGTTCAAATGAAAAAGGAATTTGAAGAAGTTTATGATATTTTTATGGAAAAATTATTTTGAAATGATGTAACTAAGCAATTTGGAAACTATTTTAAAACATATTATGGATCACATTTGGAAGAATGGACTGCTTGGCCACGAAAGTTATCGCCAATAAATACAAATATGTATCTTGAGGCTTTTCACCGACTTTTAAAACATGAACACAAATTTTTGCAAGGAAAACAAAACAAACGAGCTGATTCTTTAATTCACGTCTTGTTAGATTTTTGGAAGAATATTACACCAAGGATAAAATTGGAAAGTTAGAAAAAGAAAAAATAACAAAAAGAATTCAAGCAATCTCATCATGCCGTCGAGAAAGTTTACAGATGAAGAATGAAAATTATAAATTTGATGTACTAACACCAGAACAGAAATGGAAATTTAAGACAAAGTTTTATACTGTGACAAAAAACTCAGCTTGTCTTAGAAGTAATTGTAAACTAAATTGCAGCATTTGTAATATTTGTGTGCATAATTATAGTTGCACTTGTCAGGACTTGTCAGGACTCCCAGATCCCCCAATTGCCGGTTGGGTGCTTTACCCAACCGCAATTGGAGGATCTGGGTTCAAGTCCCGGTCCAGGCTCCAATGGAGTCTGGGCTGTTTGTTTTTTCACCAAGTACGGATGTTATGAGAACATTAAAGCCATTGATTTTCCAACTTTATTAACAACAAGTTATGCCAATCCTGGATCAAAATCAGGATTTATTTAAAAAACAGTTTTACCACAGCAGCTGTCTACATTTACATCAAATCAAAAATTTCAACATCAAGTGCGATTGGAGCGACGTCATAGAAATCCAAGAAAGATAGCTAACTTTCATACATCAAATGACGCATTAATGTCAGCCAAGGAAAATTTAAAAGAGCAACAAAAAGACTGCAACAGTTACAAAAAGAAGATGATGAAAACACCAACAATGCTGCTGTTCAATCAATCAATCAATCAATCAATCAAATTTCCTGTTTTTCTTGGCATCACACTCATTGTGTTGACTTTTCTGGCCCTGATTTTATCTGTGATTTTAAATTTTAAACGTTGATTTGTGTAAATAATTCTACATGAAAATAAATAACTATAATATAAGTATAATGTTAAAAATTTTTTTTTTTTTTTCTGAATTAAAATTTATTTAGTTTGATTTTTTTAAATTTTATGTACTGAAATGTATCCTGTCAAATTAAATTTTTTTTTTTTAATCTAAAATTTTATTTAGAATGTATCCTGTCGAATTAAAACAAAAGCACACAAAATACCTAGACAAGTTCTAAGTCCCCGCGCATGTGCAGTGGTGGCTCGATTTTGAGCCAATCAGAGCGCCGAAGGAACAAATTAATCAGTTCAGGAAATTTGAAACAAATTTATCAGTTCAGGAAATTTGAAACAAATTTATCAGTTCAGGAAATTTGAAACAAATTTATCAATTCAGGAAATTTGAAACAAATTAATCAGTTCAGGAAATTTGAAACAAATGCATGTAGACATGTATTGTACATGTAAATTCAACATATGGCCATGTGGTTTCATTTTATCAAATTTGAAAAAATTATTATAAGTCTCCACGCATGCACAGTAGTGGCTCGATTTTGAGCCAATCAGAGTGCCGAAGGAATGCTATCCCTAATCGCTTGTGATTTTTGTATCAAAACATCTAATGAACATTCATTGGACGTTGTATCAATATTTTGATACAACAATCAAACAGTGGAATTATCGGTTGTTGATATGCAATATTCGTTTAATGTTAAATCAACATCTTGTTGTTTGAATGTTGAAAAAATGTTGATAAAAAAAACAATCTTATATTGAATCAACATTTCTAATGTTTTTTCTGAATGTTGTTTCGACATTTTCTTGTTTCGTGGAATGTGACCCAATATTGGGCACTTTAACCCCATGATTATTTCCGTCCAAATAGAACGGATTTAGCCAATCCAATTATTTAATTGAAAAACATATTGAATTAAACATCAGTACTAACTTACTGATTTATTCTGATAGAAATAAAAGACTCTGGACCTGTAAACTTGGCTCTAAGTCATCTGAATCCATGTTATTATCTCCTAGGTTATTTAAATCTGATGATTGCATATCCAAACTTCCCAAATTGCTTCCTGCATGTTGTGGTCCAGTTGAACTGCCATCTACAAGAAAAGAAAAAATAGAGATAATTTTTTCAGCACTTTTAAGTTATGTGAGATAGAAACTACAAGAAAGTTGGGTCACAACCACCAATAAATAAAAGCAGATCTTACTATCGCTAGGTTCCATACTATCATCCATAGCACTGAGATAATCTTCAGGAGTATGTGGTAAACTGTAATTATTTCCCATTCCTAATCCACTGTCAGTGCTTTCTTGGCGAGAATGAAATTCATTGCTTCCCAGAAAAGGATCCAAACCAGTAGTAGTAACTGGTGGCAATTCTGCTGTTGGAGAGGATGCAATTCCTTCTCCTATTGTTTGTCGGATCATCATTTCCTATAATATTTAAAAAATACATTAAAATTGAATTAAGCGTTATATTTGGCTCTAGTTCACCGGAGAGATAAATCAAAACAAAATGAAAGGCTTAGTACTTGTACAGGATTAATAGTGTTTTATAAATACAAATAGAAATAAATAAATCAAGATAAAATTTAAACGAAAGATGCAATTTTAGCGCACTTCCTCTTGGCAGATAATTGAAGCACGGTAGTTGCAAGATGCGGTCAATTTAATGCAGCCATGCATTTCACAATACCATTCGCTTGTCGGTTCAAAGCATTTCTTTTATTTCATGTAAAATCAATTCAAGTACTTCCTATTTTGCATAACTTCCGCTTATTTTTTTTTTTTAAGTTCTGTGTATTTTCTAGCAATGAAAGTTAAATTTACAAATATACAAAAAAAAATTAACGTCAATTTTCATCAATTGTTAGTGTCACAATAAAATAATAATATTCTATTGCTTAAAAAGTTTACGGCATCAGATATTTTATAGCTGAATAATTTTCGCCATCCTTTAAAATGACCTAAAAGATTTTTATTTATTTTTAAATTTTTCGAAAGACCTTTAAAAAAATTATTTTGTATCCCAAACAGCTAACTTATTTGAGCTTGGTGAGGAACATTGTTGGCCGCTGCTGGCAGATCGCTGTTTTTGACATCACAGTTAGTATTCCCCATGTTAAATACTTAGGGTTTACGTCGCAACTGGTAACAATCGCGCAAATTCTCGATTTAGTCTCGCTTTTATCTCTCACTTTTTCATATTGTCTTCTCCTCGCTTTCACAACTTCAACATTGGATTTAAACCCTTTAATAATTTTAAAAAAAATTTTGAAAAATTATTTAAGAATTTTAAATGATGGAAGCTTGATTCAATGGACCAATAAAAAATATGATATCGTAAACTCTTGAAATTGTACTATTAACCTTTCATTTTTTGATACGTATTCTCGGCATGGGCAAGGCGGGTTAATAGTAAAGCTTATAATGAGTGTGCCCAATAAAATAAAAAAAATAAAAAATTAGGAGTAGATGTAAGCTGGATGCTGATTACACAAGCAATCCGATCACATGGGTTACTGACCGTGGAATTTCCATGGGTGCATCTAGTAATGTAAACTAACCTGAGCCATAACTACATCTTGTTGTTGTAATCCTTGTTGTTCTCGATCCATCTGCAAATTAAATTAGACTGTTAAAATTTAAAAAGTAAAAAAAATAATTCCATTTATAAAATCACTCTTTCAAAATTCTAATATTTTAACTATAATTAAATCCAGAAAATATTTGGTTAAAAAGAATTGTTTTATCTATTAGTCATACACAGAAAAAATATTAAATTTAGCATCTTGAAGAACCTTGTGCTATTTAGGGTGTTGATGATGATGTAAACCATATGATGTCTCTTACAAAAAAATAAATATTTCATATCCTAAAATAACTGTTCATACTACACAATATTCCCTTCTGTTAGCAAGAAAATAATTTGGTTTTATTAAATTTGTCATTTGTCGTAAACTTTAAGAAATCTCTGCACGCTGGATTTAGATGACATTTATAAACGGACATAAAATCCAAAGTTCTATTATGGCCACTGAACAGGAAGGAGGAAACGGCAATATATCTCAAGAAAAACCAAGAGGAAGGCTTGAGTCTGTAACTAAATATGATATGCACCTGAGATTCCTGCCCTTAGAAAGTGTTAAACTGCAAATTAAATCCTAACATTTATGTGAAAGTGCACATTTATCTTTACAGACTGTCAATGCATGAAGTTAACAGAAAGGAGACACAATTTTGCACATCAAATTATTGGCGGGATTTTCCACTAGATGGCATTCTATCGGCCGCTATTTTTACCTATTTTTTAACAACGCAGCATTTCGTATTAATTATTAATAGAGGATTTGCGCACCTGAAATTTACACAAACGTATCAACGTATGAACGTATGTTTCATACGTAGATAAGTTGATATGTGATTGTTAAAACGTAAGAATGGAATTCTTACGTTGGTCCATACGTTCATCGCCTGAACGTATGAACGTATGAACGTATTGTTATGGGCATGCGCATAACAAACAAATCGGCCTGCTTCCGCTTTTGCAAACCACCATTTGCAAAAATGACGGGCCGAACATACGGTAGAGGCCTAGGACGCAGTATTAGAAGCCGAGGACGTGAAAATAATGAACCATCCCTGCCACCAGCACCAACACACCACCATCATTGACTGCAACGGGTATTTGAATCATGTTTTTGAATTTTAATTTCAGATTGATTGACACCACGTTGATAGGATGATTTGTTTGTTTGCGAAAACACTCATCACGTATCAACGTAAACGTATAAACGCATGAACATACAAACGTATAACTTTTTAATTATACGTTTGTACGTTCATGCGTACATACTTTTTTGTGATCTGCGCAAATCCTCTAAAATCACAGTACCGGTAATAAGTACAAAAAATTGTAATAATTTAAATATTTATAATGTAAGCATATTGTATCTTCATTCTCATAATTAAAAAAAATTATCGAAAATCATCAAAAAAACATCAAAAATCATCAAAACTCAGCACAAATCATCAAAAGCAATTATTTAAATAAGCCAAAATGGCCGCCATCTCGCGACATCTCGCGATATCACACCCTGCTCTCGGCGTTGCGCATGCATGCCATTATGGTTTCTACTGTATATGCCCGCGTATAAGTCGACTAGCGTATAAGTCGACCCTGACTTAAAACGGGTCAAATAAATCGACCTCCTAAATAGTATAAATCGTATAAATCGATCCCCTAAATTTTAATTTTTATTTGATTTTTATTTGGTTTGATTTATACGAGGGTCAATAGGTAGCCATTTTAAGTATTAAAAAAATAAAATAAAAAAATAACTAAAAAAAATAAAAAATAAAATAAAAGATTTGGTCCAAAAATCCTCGACTTATACGCGAGTATATATGGTACTCCTTATTTTATGTACACAAAAATGTACACACTGAAATTTATTAAACTGTATCTACATGCTAACCACTTGGTGCGCCACCATCGGTTCACTCTGTGCTTAAATCTTCGCTCAAATTGTCTGTTGTCTTTGGTCATGTGGCGTACCAAGTGGCTTTTTTCAGAGTGTACATTCTGTATTATTCTTTGCTTCCATGGTCAATGTCAAATACGTTCTGCAATTTAAAGTTCTGAAAACTTGATTGAGATCTAGACTGGACTAGTGCATAGCTTAGAAGAAATAATGTGGAATTGTTAAAAAAAAATGTGTCTTTTGTTTTGATCTAGTATGAAGATTTAAAACCATTCTACTTTTTTTAAAATTTTGTAATAATTTAGTTGATACCTGTCGCATTATTTCTTGCTGTCTTAATCGTAATCGCTCTCTTTCCATTTCAAGACGTTGAAGACGAACTCTTTGCTGACGTTGCTGAATGTTCATTTGGTTAGTGGACGGTGCTTGTGCTGATGCATCGTCGTCTATAAGTTGAGGAGCTGCTACTTGGCTGGTCTGCCTTTGTACGTGCATAGCTGTAAACAGATTAAAACTATTAAAAAAATACATAAAATAATTAATTTAAAAAAAAAATAATCAATCCCCACACTAAAACATTGTAGGTTTTCAATGTCATTTTCATTTGCTAGAAAATTGAAATCATGAAACCCAAATGTTTTTTTTAATTTTTTTTTTTAAAAAAACACTACGGTAGGGCTGAAATTGCTTGTACCAAATTAGAGTAACAGGAAGTGCATTTGCTTGTTCTTTTATTTCACTACATCAATCTTGATATGCAATGACGCCAATAGTCATAACAGACCTTAATTGTTTTTAATCTTTGAAGAAGAAAAAAAAAAAACTAAAATGAAAGTGCAGTAAGAGAGTCCACATTCCTATCATGGACCCATGCAGTGTTTTGCAAAATAGCAATTTATGGATTTTATTACCTTGACTCTAATAGTGATCGTAAAAATATTTGTGTGATCAGCATAAACAATTGCTTCATCATAAAATTCCTATTGTTCTTGATGACATTTCACACCTTCACATTCACCTTTGCTTTGAAGGATGTTTGAAAGAAATGCAAAATAGGATTTTAATGACTCTCAACAAAAAAATCTTCATCCTGTGCTTGTCAAATGCGAAATGTCAATACAATTAAAATAGTGATGGGAAAAGGGGAAATGAGCAATATCCTTCTGCCATCAAATGCTATAATTTCACATCATTTGTAGCTCTTGACTGAATTTCACCTTGACAAATCCTCATTTCATGTCCTAAAATTGCAATTAAACTACCATTTTCTGTAAATGAATATTATCTATCTTTTTTTGGCATTTTTTTTTTGGCATGGTATATTTAGGAAAAACAATTATGACTTTTCTAAGATAGGTAGTGTGGGAGCTTAATACAAACAATAATATAAAAAATCTCCGAAAGCACTATCCCTGGATAAAGAGAAAAAATGTTCCGTGTAATAAAAGTGAATCTGCAATCTCCCCCATGGTCATCCATGTGAATGATAAAGGTTTACCTGTCCATTATCTAAACGCTAAAAGTAAAACTGAGTCTCAAGCTAATTTTTTCCTCCTTATTTCCTCCTGTTTTTTTCCTTCCTTTTATGTCTGAATTTGTCAATTTGGTTGTCAGTTGTACTTAAAACATCAAGAGCTTAATTAATAAATTTAAATTTAATACATAGTATTAACAAACAATGTATTCATCCTGACATTCAGGGGAGGAAACATCCAAGCCCAGCCTTCTGGTGGCCACTCTTGGGCACACCACTGTAGCAGTTTGTTTTTCTGGTGCAGTGGAGCTAATGGGTTCTCTGATTAACTTTTTTTCCCTTCTTCTCTTTTGCTCCTATTTCCCTTCTGCCACTTTTGTCTTTGTGCTTTTGGCCGTTTCAATGAAATGTACGAATGTAGCATTTATGAAATGTATTTTGATCAAATGGGTGTGTTTGTTAGCTTGTGTCAGATTAATTTCGTCAGATTCAGTTAGTCAGATTTAGTACTATTTTCTCTTGGACAGAACGACATGCCGGATAATGGTGACTCAGACTATGCGGTGGTACCGGATAATTCAAATTTTCCGACATTTTGTTCATTTGATTATTAATTGAAAAGTTGTATACTTTTCAAAAACTGGTCAGACTCGTAATTACCAGCCTGCCGTTGTATCCGAGGGAATACGGTAGGTATGTCAGATTCAGTTAGTGACTTTTGATGTGTCAGATTCAGTTATTTAGATTTACTATGTCAGATTCAGTTATTTAGATTTACTATGTCAGATTCAGTTATTTAGATTTACTATGTCAGATTCAGTTATTTAGATTTACTATGTCAGATTCAGTTATTTAGATTTACTATGTCAGATTCAGTTATTTAGATTTACTATGTCAGTTTCAGTTATTTAGATTTACTATGTCAGATTCAGTTATTTAGATTTACTATGTCAGATTTAGTTATTTAGATTTACTATGTCAGATTCAGTTAGTCAGATTTGCAACATGTATGGCTTAAGTAGTCGCTTGCGTCTATAACTTTCTCTCTCATCGTGACTTTCTAATCCTTTTATATCACAGGTGTTTCATTCATTTTTACATGTTATGCCATGAATGATGCTTTTTCGGGCCTCAATGGCATTGTTAGATTTTTAAATAAATATTTTATCTCTATAAAAATGAATGCAACATAATAACAAAGTATAACAATAACCAAGCCCATGCATTTATGTATATCACAATATCAGCATGAAGCAAATTTCAAATTTGTGCACAAATATTTTTATATTTAGCCTGCATGACTCATAAGAGAACTGCATGCACTAGATTCCATCATTTCTGTAGAATACGGTACCATAATCCAAGTTACTAATAAAAATAAAAATATTTATTTTTTTGTTTCAAACAGTAGACTTGAAATTTTACCAGCTTATTATATCAATCAACTTTTACGTTTTACAACAGAAAAGTTTAAAGCTAATTAGTGTAAAAGTAGTACATGTGGTTCCCATGTGAGTATAGCAGATAAATCTACCATGCAGAAAGCTGATATTAGACAAAATTTTTATCAGGAAACGAATTATTAAAACATAAAATCAAATTCCATTTCAAATTTTGTCTCAATTTGTTTTAACCTTCCATACCTGACAATATTGACTTTGCAGGAACATCTGTGCAGTATCTTTTTTCTTGGAACACGAAAAAATTGCCTCTTTTAGTACATTTTGTTGTTGTTGAAAACAAAACTTTAACCAAACCGGTTATTAGCGAACCCCTATCGCTGGGTTCCAAGTACCGCTTTTCGTTATTTTGACAAAATTTTAGATGGTCTGGAATTAATTACGTCCAGTACTTAAGTAATTACTAATTAAGAAAAACAGTTTTGCATACGTAAGAGATCAGCTCTAATCTCATGAGATCTCGCATTTAATTTCGTGAGATCTCGCATTTAATCTTGTGAGATCTCGTATTTAATCTCGTAAAATCTCGCACTTAATTTTGTGAAATCTCACACTTAAGGCTCGTTTACAATGATGCAAATTTTCGCGTGCGAATTGCTCGCATGCGAAAATTCACGCGCAAACATTTCTAACAGTACTGTTTGAAATGATGCAAAGTAGGCGGAGTTTATTGATCTCGTACATGCGATTCTACGCGAGATTTCACGAGATATCACTGTAAACAAAAAGTCAAGTCGATGTCAGGTGGGGACCTCATTGATCTAATCCTGGGAATCTCTCAAATTTTTGTGCCGAAACTCGAGAAAGAATATCTCTTATCCAGCTTCAGTCTTTCTTGGCTGCCATTGCGCTCAGTTTAACAAATCTGCATCCAGATGTCTTGTGAAATCAAATCACGCGCCCAATCTCGTAACAAATCTTCTGAAGTCTCGCAGCAATCACTTTGATTTTTAAAAGTCAGGTATTGAATGGTTAAAAAAATTCAAAATTAAATAAATGAAATGATATAATGGACGAGGCAGTTAAAATTTTGACTTGAGTGCATTATTTTTGATTTGCAATTGTGTCTTGTACATAAATAAAAGGGAAAGCTCATTAACTTACGGATTCTAGGATCAAACCAACTTGTAGTTCTGGTATGATGGTTGATGAAATAGATCTCTCCTTCAGGTGTGCTTGCTTGTTCCCATCCTTCAGGAAGGGGTCCTAAATTCAGTGATGATAAAGAGCTGATTGGAGAACTGGGGGATGGAGGTGGTGTTGAAGAAGAATGCAAATTCATTGCACTTGCACTCATCTTTTTTCGTGGATCTTCCCATGTTGTTTTTTGTGTATTATGACTAAAAAAAA
This sequence comes from Strigamia maritima, assembly GCA_000239455.1. NCBI lineage: Eukaryota > Metazoa > Arthropoda > Chilopoda > Geophilomorpha > Linotaeniidae > Strigamia > Strigamia maritima. The sequence continues at coordinate 18,510 of JH432221.1, forward strand.
TTAATAAAATTTATATTAGTATTTCAGGTAGCAAGGTTTGAATTTGAAAGAAAAAAATTCAGCAAATCAAAATGTTTCCTAGTTTGCATAGCTCTGCATTATCACTTCAAAGTTTCCAACAAAATGTATAGGATAATACTACCCAATGTGCACATGACGTCAATTTGACGTGATTTAGACGTCGGTAAAAGACGTCAAATGACGTCTTTTACTGACGTCTAAATTACGACTTTTTGGCACAAATTTTTTCGTCATATTGACGTCGTCAATTGACGTAAAGCTGACGTCGTCAATTGACGTAAAGCTGACGTCGTCAATTGACGTAAAGCTGACGTCGTTAATTGACGTAAATCTGACGTCGTCAATTGACATAAATCTGACGTCTTTTAACGACGTCTGAATTACGTCTTTTTGGCACACATTTTTTCGTCATATTAACGTCCTTAATTGACGTAAATATGATGTCTTTTAACGACGTCTGAATGACGTCTTTTTGCCACACATTTTTTCGTCATATTGACGTCCTTAATTGACGTAAATCGGACGTCCTTAATTAATGTAAATCTGACGTCCTCAATTAATGTAAATCTGACGTCCATTTTTAACGTAAAACTGACGTCCTCATTTAACGTAAAGCTGACGTCCATATGTAATTATTGATTAGACCAAAAATTTAAATAAAAATTATTTTATTACAATATTTGTACCTATTACAAAAAATATAAAAGACAATTATTTTAAATACATTTATAACATTTACAACTGAAAATTATACTGAAAAAATACAGGGTTGTCCAAAAAAAGTGGCAGCATGCGCGAAATGTGCGGCAGTCGTGGATTAAACCCTCAGCATATTGTTAGGTATTTTAACACCTGCCTGAACCAATAACTGGACGACTTCAAGTGCCTCGGGAGCTACAAACAAATTTTTCACCATTAACACACGTACATTTCTAAACGTTCGGTACACTCACCTGTTTTTAAATATACTGCATAATGCAAAGGTGTATTTTGATTTTTCAGATCAGTTG
>JH432221.1:19560-35642 GCA_000239455.1 Strigamia maritima
AACTAAAAATCTCTTTGTACTTTATGGAAATCCATATTCTACAGGCTGGAACAACCACATTTCCAACCACACCATTCCGTTATGCTTAGAGCGAGTCCAGGCGGGTTAGGTAAGGGACCTCTGTTAGTTGACCCCCAAGTGTTAGCCCAAATAAAAATGATGATTGGGCCGAGTTCTACATCCAATGGGCTCAATGGGTAAATAATTTATTTTTATTGGGCTCACTTTTTATTGATGTTTTTACTTTGGGGCCAACTTTATGGTCAGCCCCCCAAATTAATGGGCCAGAAAAACTAATAAATGGGCCAAGTAGCTCATCCAATGGGCTCAATTGGTAAACAAAAATTTTTCTTTGGACTTACTTGTTTGGCCCAATAAATTGATTTTTAGGTTTTGGACTAATTAAATGTCAAATTTGAAAATTAATGGGCTAGAAAAACTAATGAATGGGCCAAGTATTTTTTAATTTTTTCATCATAATTTATGACGAAACTTTCGCTAAATATTGAGAGAAATTTGTCAAATAGAAATAGTTTCTACGATAACTGCAAACTTAAGCTTAAAGGCTCGTTTAAAATGATGCAAATTTTCGCGTGCGAATTGCTCACATGCAAAAATTCACTCGCAAACATTTCTAACACTGTTCGAAATGATAGGCAAAGTAGGCAAAGTCTATTGATCTCGTACATGCAATACTACGCGAGATTTCACAAGATATCACTGTAAACAAAAATGGATAAACTCTTGGTATTGATTGTTAATTTGTGATTATGTCAGGTGGTTACATCATTGATAACATCATTCTATGCTGGCTTCTCATTAGCCAACGCGCGCAAAGTTCAGAAGCAAACGCGAAAAAGTAGACTTGAAGCCTACTCTGAAATTGGTTGCTAAGCAAAATTTAAAACGCAATAACGCGTCATTGTAAACAAGCTTTTATTATAAACAAACTGCAGGTTTTCCTCATAAAAATCAATCAGATACACAAATTTAACAAAGTTTGAGAAGTAAACTGCCAAAATCCACAGATGAATGGCAGTTTTCTGTCTATTCATTAGCAGCAATTTTTTGTCTTATATTTAGAACTCTCAGTGACTCAAAAATAGTCACCTTTGATTTTTAGGCTCACCCAAACGACTATTAAATGGAACCAGTGTTGGGTTCTTAAAGTGTCTTAACTTAAGCTATCTAGTTTTACAGTCTACTGATTTCCTTAGTCATTATAAACATTTTTTTTTGTAGTTGATTGTTTTGTGAAAATACAACCAGTCACGCAATATTAACATAACTTTATTTTAATGCATGCATTATAATTAAAAACTTGATGGGAAAATTAATATTGCTTGAAAGTGATATCCTTAAGTGTCCACATGAATTTGAAACGCACCTTATGCGCAATAACTCATAATCTGTAGGCTATAAATAAAAATTTATTACAGGATCAAATATTACTGCTGGTATGAAATATATCCAAATTTATATCTCTATATTTAGCACTGACTATACTTGTAGTTATTTGATAAAAACTAATTTTTATTGGGGCCATCGGCCATTACTGTCAATATTCAACATGACATGCAACATTTCATTGTTTAATTCAGCATTTCATTCCAACATTTAACATTTCAATCCTCATTCAAAATTTTATTAAAGATTTAATTTAACACTCAAATTTTCATTTAGTTCCACATAATGAAACTTTACAGAGTTGGTCCATCTTTGCCGATCTATTAAACGAAACTCTTGAAAGTACAACATGCACAGTTGCACACACGGATTGTGTTCCGAGGTAAAAAAGCCTACGGTATTATACATTTATTCTTGTTTTGCAGTGGGACCTGGTTGGTGAGTATAAATGGCAGAGCAGTCTAGGAATCAGCATTTATTTTATGGGCGCATTGGTTGGTGGAATTATTAGAGGATCCGTATAAAATTAGTCGATGACCTGTTATCTTATTTGGAATGCATGTACAAGCAATTCTGGGACTGTCAGTCGTGTTTGTTAGAAGTTACGCAGCATTTGTTTCGATTTTTCCAAGCAATCATATTCCAGGTAAATACATTAAACAACTTTTTTTTTGACTGGTCAGTTTGCTGGAACATTTATTTTATATTTATATGCAAAATCTACAAATTGGGATATCACATGTAAATACCTATGGTATTTTTTATACAATACAGAGTTATTATTCAAATTCATATTGACATTGGCTATGAAAATGCTCCAACCCAAGTATTCTTAGCAGTTTTGGTTGGCTCTCATGCATGACACTAGTGGCTAGCATTGCCTGGATAGATGAATAGTGGCATGTACAATTGGCCTTGACTCTGCCTAGTATTATCGCTTTCTTTTATTTTTGGTAACACTACAAGTATATTTACCTTTAAAATCCCATAAAACAATCCAATGTTGAATCAATATTTTTGAACATCAATGGTATGTTTGAATGTTGAATTATTCATAGACAACATCCGTTAGATGTTAAATCAACAGTCTGAAACAACAATCAAACAGTTGAATATGGGTTGTTGATATGCAACATTCATTAGATGTTGTATGTTGTATCAACACAAGCTGGTGTCCCGTCGCATCGCTTCGGGAATTTTTCAGCTCCAACCCCCAACCTAACTCGACCTAACCCTATCCCTGTAAACTTAAAAACTAAAAACTAATTTTAACTGGTATACAGGTTATAGGTATGCGCCCAAACAGACACCTCAGAAATCCCATGTAACCCTTAAAATCCCCCACTGTCGAATTTCCACACGAAACATAATGTGCAAGAAATATAACTTTAACACACAGAAGGCGGCCATAACTCTTTCTGAAATTCCAACATGTGGCCGTCTAGCGGCGAAAAGCAGAAATCGCTAAGCGCAGCTGAAGCACTGTAGGCGTAACACCGGACGAACGGATCCACGAAAGTCGGAAACCTTTCTCTACATATCAACATTTTGATACAACAATCAAACTGTGAAATATCGGTTGTTGATATGAATCATTCGTTTAATGTTAAATCAACAATGATGAAAAGAGAGAGAGAATAGGATTTTACCGCGCAAGCGGTTACTATGGCCTTTCAGAAAGTCTTGAGTTCACACTTGATCTGGTTTTCTACAGCTTGGATCAAAATGGCCGACTTTTTTACAACTTAAGTTTAAGAAATCTCTTCTACAACTTGACGCCATAACTCTAAAACACGCCCCCTGACCAGTCACGTGACTGACCATTGGCCACATGGTTTACCACATTGTTTAACAACAATAATATTTCTTGCCACACATTTGTCTTCATTTTCCCAGACAAATAATCCACAGGTTTTTAAAGGGGTGCATTAGCCCTTTCTGGTTGCAAAATGTCACAGACTTCTACAAAACTTCTTCACAAGTGTGAACAGGAAGAAAAGGATGAATTGAAATTTTTTAGAAAGTCATAACCTCTACAAAAGTGGTTCAAGTGTGAACTAACTTGTAGCAAAAGATTGAATTAACAATAAGTGCTGACGTTCGAGCTCAAATCGAACTCCTCTACTTACATTGCATTAAAAAAGAGCCGTATTGTAGCAATAGGAAGTATACCTAGTTAGAACACCTGTAATCATCACACATATTAATTTTTGCATTTGTCGTAAATATCATTTACCTAAATTTCAATATAGGATTAGATTTAATGTTACGGTAGTTATCTGTTTTGAAGCTTTACTGCCGCATCTGAAGTTACTTACGGCACAGCGTTTATTTTATATTCTGCTGGAGGTACAAGTAGTAAACATTTAATTTGCATTTTGGGATCTAATGATTTTGATTATATTATAAAAACTGCAGCAAAATCAAAAAAATCACAAAAAACAAATGTGTTTACAGTTCTAGCTATAAAATTTTTAATTTAATATTGAAATGCTGCAAAATAAAATAAAAGTCTTTGTTTACTTTGTTCTTAGAATAAGACTGTCCTTGAAGAACTGAGAATGAAATTAAGACAAAGGACAAACAGGTGTGTGCACATGTTCAACTCACTCAAGTGTTTCAAAACAAAAATACTCTTTTTTTATTTTTATCTTTTGTTTCTTTTGGAGATAATCACAAGCATCAAAGCAACATATTTAACCATCTGATACTTAAAAAAAAATAATAATTACTTAAAGCAATTTTTTTAATTTGTTATTTTTTGTCTGCTAAACTGCTGCAGCTAGCAAATGTTTGACTTCAAGGTCTACTCGCACCTGTGGAAATCAACTTCATTAGATAGTTAAACAGTTTTGTGTGAACAAAACTTCAATCACAAAAAATTTGAGTTTGTGTTTTGAGTAGATTTTTTTTAGTTAAAAAATATATATTATTCAGAACTGAAAACAGTATAGCTGCATTCAATAAATTATAAAAACAAAATAAGCTAAAAAAAAAAAATACCATTTTATATTTTAAAGGCAATTGAAAGGGTCATCATAATAACACATAGAGAACCTCATTGACTTTCTAATGAAAGAATTTTCTAATCAAATCTTTGTAAAGGTCTTTGCATACGATTGAACTTGAAGATCAAATTGGTCATGGGAATACTTGGAAAATTTTCTGATTAGAATTTTAAAAATTAGTTTAGCAAATACAATAAAAATAATACGAAAATATAAAGGTGAATAAATATCCACGTATTGACACCTAAAACAATTCTCAGCTGTATATCAACAATTGATAGTGAACAAAAGAGAAACAGCCAAAATTTTAAAAAAATTACCAAAAAAACAACATCTTTTCTCCAGTATTGAGGATTCCACAAAATTTCATTGTAATTAATCATAGTTTCAAGACTAGTATAATGAATCAGTACACTTAAATGTTTTTGTTCATAATTTATGAACACTTGCTTTTCTATATCTACATAGTTTTTAGCACAATTGACAGCAATATCAATATAGTGAATATGGACTAGAAGTTGCCTGAGATGTAATCACATAAAATACAATTGTAACGTAAAATGTTTTGCTGAATTTAAAGTTTAGAATTTAGAGTTTAATTTCATGACTCGAAACTAATCCGCTTGTTTTCCGGAAATGAATTGCTTTATTCAGGTTACAACGGAAGCAAAGATGCATGGAACAAGAAGAAAAGGGTTCACCGGCCTTTCTCTACCCAACACCAGCAACACAAATATGTAGTAATCGATATTGCTACTGGCATTTGTTATTTGGTATACTAGTGTTTGATAGTCCTTACCTGATGTCAACATACGAATACATGAGATTTAAACGATTTTGATATTGCAGCCACTATTCGACTTATTGGTACCTCGGTACCTACAATACAAATAGTTTAATTCATGATTTGTTGTTTTTTTTCTTTCGTGGAACAGTTAATGTTGTTGTTATATCTTGTTTTACTGTCAGATGTTTATATCAGATTCATTTTTGTCAGTTTATGGCATGAATAGCCGTAGTAGCCGCTTACACCGGTGAACCTTAATTCCTCTCTCTCTCGCCTCTGGAACAGCCTCAAAATTCTAGAATGCCTTTTAGCAGACAAAAGAAAGTTTATTTGTATTCAACTCGGTTATGATGATATATAGTTCCATTGGAATAAACAATTCGTAAATAGAATGTCATGGAAATGTTTATATGTATATTTTTTTCCCAGTTTGGTTACGTCATTTGATTTAGAATTCATTTTGCAGAATCATATTTAAAATATAAAAAAAACTCGACTCTTCAAAAAATGAATTGTTTATTACCTATAGTTTGTGGTAATAAACTAAAATTACTTTTCTCACATTCAATTTACTTTTTATTTCAGTATTGAGGTTACCTACTTTAATGCCAGTAATAAACAAAATGATTTTTCTTTCTAGTGAAAGTAAAGTTTCTTAAAGCTGTACTCCATTAGTTAAGTTAATTTTTTGACAAATATTTTAACTGAAGATGTAATAAGTGACAATTCGTGACATTTGTTTAAATATCTTTATTTAAATTGCTTGTTTAATTGCAAATGCAAAGTCCACATGAGCAGTCAAGATGAGTCTAGAACTGAGAATCGAACTGCAGACCTTCTGATTGCCACAGACCACTATCCAGAAATCTACAAAGCTCAGATTAGTAAAGCTCTTAAAGACCATTTGCAGTGACTTGCAACATGCAACCATCTTAAATGAAGGCACGTCAGTTCAATGTTCGCTAAACAGAAGTCAAAGTGTAAATTGATGGTAATAATTTGTCAATAAAATCATTAAAGTTGCAACTTTAAAAATGGATGCCAGATAAGGAAGGCAATTTGTAAACACTGCTGCTTTCTACACTCAAAATTTTCTGCAGCAGAAAATTTTCTGTCGCAATTTCTGCCAAGTGGGAACTAAGCATAAGATTTCTAATGATTTTATAGAGGTACTATCCGTAATGGTTTTACCCAATTTCTAAATTTTATAAGATTACTATAATGGTTTTAGACAATTTTTAGATTTTATTGGATTACTATAATGGTTTTACACGATTTCTAGATTTTATAGGATTATTGATGTGTTTCAAAAGATTTCTAAGAGTTTTATAGAAATTCTAAAGATTGTATTATGCTCAACTAGGGCAAATCCCAAAAGATGTTTTGTAGACGCTTAAATGTCTGAGTTTTACAACCATTCCAAGAAATAAAATTTTGCTGCTTATGAAAATCTTACGGTTTATAACGTAGACCAAAACCGTCCAAAACCCTAACATCTTAAAGACCAACTTGTACTACTTATTGGGGCTTGACTTAAAGTCTTAAGTCTTATACTTGTAGGATTTACTTAAATTTTAAAGATTTCTAATTTAAGCCTTCTTAGAATCCTTAGAACTCTTAAAAGCCAAAAAAGCTCCAACATCCTAAACATTGGTTGCAATTTTAAAACCAGTAGTTTTTAAAACCAATCAAAACCTCGTATACAGATCACATTTGCAATATGTCAGCTTCATGAATTATTTATAACTACGTAATCATTTAAAATGTTTAATTTTTTTTTTTTTTTTGAATTGAGTAATTGTAAAATTAAGAAATTAATAAGTTAATATCTACAAAATAAATAATAGTACAAGTAATAATAAATGTTAAAAAAAACAACTTTGCATCTGACATCAACTTGAACTCTGTATATTTCAGTCTGTTTAAGTTTTTTAAGAGCTTCATGGACTATTGGCAACAAAAAGAAGCTGGATCTATTTCATATTCTATAAATAGCATCACAGTAAAGTTCAGTCATTGAATGGTGCCTAAAAACTAATTTTAAAAGCACCTTCCATGCTTAATTCTTATCAAACTGTTTCCGAGATAAATAAAAAAATGACTAAATCCAGCTGTGGTCTAATTATAAAGCCAAATGTTTCCTTTTGTATGATTCAATGCGAGTTAGTATTTAAGAGGGTGAAGTTTAATAACTCTTAATAAAAGCCACTGTTCATTAATGGGTGCATCCAATTGAATATATATATTTTTTTTCTCTTTTTGGTAATGGTTCCTTAATATGTCTTCGTTTCCTACTCTTTATGACAAGATGGAGAAGATGAACCGGATGTTGTCTGTCAAGTATAAAAAAAAATAGGTCCAAAAAAAGGGAAGTAATTTATAACAAAATTTCCTTTTAGTTTTTTTTCTTTCTTCTTTGTAATTTTAGTCATTCATGAGTTTAATAGTAGCAATGAATTCAATTGAATTGTATGTCTGGATCCATCTTGTGGCGGAAATTCACTTTAGCTCATTCTTATCATGGGATGTCTATTTAGACTTCAACTGATAGGAATAAAAGAATAGAGTTGAGATGTGGAGATTGTAGTCTTTAGGGGTCAGAGTTAAATGGTATTACAAGACGACGCCCGTGGAAATTCTACGTTTTAATTCTTTGTCGATAACATTTAGGTAATTTAATGTGCTTAATTAATCAATAAAAATAAAGATAACCCAATTCTGTTTGTGGTTTCAAATTCATGCATTTTTATTTGTCTCATTTTTTCATTATTTTAAAAAATTTTCTATGAAATCTTATATTTTCATCTCATTGAAATCCCATCCTATCACACAAAAAAAACATAACATATTGACATTTTAAGTCTTTACCAAAAAACATTGAAACGTCATTGAAATCTCGAGTTTTCACCAAAATACTATTGAAACCTTAATTCAAATCTTCAGTATTTTTTTTTACTTTTTTCAATAATTTCCATATTTCTTGCTTGTTCTATCATGTTTATTTTTCAGATATTTTATAACAATTTTCTGCCACCTAACGTGCGTTTATTCTTTAAACTATTTTAAAAAATTATAAAAACTGAAATTTTTAAAAAATTATCATAAAAATTATTTATTTTTTTATTATAATAATTTGGATAATAAATTGATGAAAAATTTCGTAACCAAATAATGATGAGTCAAAAAATACCTTTCACAATAGTTTTTAACACAATAAAAAATGTCCTTTAACAACAAAAAAAAACAAACAGATATCTCAGGCCAACTTTTATCCTTGAACCTCTTTCATAAGTGGACTTTTCGCTTTTGTCAAAATGCTTTCAGGTACTTTTTGTAGGTGAATGCACTCTTGAGAAAGTACATAAACAACATGATTTTTTTTGTTTTTTTCTCGAAAAAACCAAACATTTTTTTTTTATTATTCCAACATATACCTCACATAATAAAACCTTTAAAACAAAAAAATTCAAATGCTGTTTCAACAGCAACACTAAACTTAGTTTCAAATAAATAAATAAATAAAAACTTTCTTCACATTTCAGATTTCACTGCACTTTGCACACATTCAGATCCTTTTGAAATACCACACCTGCTTGTTGCTAAGCTGAAGGGGGCTGGAGAAAGGAGGGGAAGGAAAAATGGTTCTTGGAACAGTCAATAACCAACAGCAGGTGTGGTCTCACCTTGGTCGCTTTTCCCCCTCTTCCTAGACAACTTCCAAGTTCAAAATTTTGTTTATTACAAAAATAAAAAAAAAAAATGGCTGCTTGGCGAAGTCATTTTTAATTTACATGTAAAAAAAAGCCAAAGAAATCAACACAAAAATTGTGTTAGCAATTTTTATACAGAGTTTCAAAGTGAAATTAATCTCTCCCTGACCTACTTGTCAGTAAAAAAGGGGGACTTGAAGATTAATACCAGTCCTACAAGGCACACAGGGGATAGGAGCTCCCTTCACCCATATCAGTACCAACTACTCCAAGGTGAAAATCAGGGGAATGGACCAAAATGGCGGCCAACATTATTTTTTTTTTAAATTTTTTTTAATTATTATTATTTTTAAATAAAAAATAAAAAAAATCTTAAAAAATTTTTCTTACTTTAAAAAATATCTGAGTCCGGACGTTGTCCTAGCCATTTCCCACCCGGGTGGTAATGGTATGTCGTCAGTAATGTCGTAACTTTGTTGTCTCAAATGCTGATGTTGTGCAGGAGCTACTATATTTTGTGTAAGACTGGCAGGTGAAGAATGCGCCCGCAGATGGTGAATCTGTAGCCCCGCGCTCGTGGTCTGAGGCGGTGACGGAATGCTCGACTCGGGATTCGCTTCTCTGCTGAGAGCAGCGGGCGACGACGGCTGAATCTGCGGCAAAGTTTTCGAGCCTGCATTCGGAGGTTTGAAGAAGGAGTTTGGCAGTTTACGCAGTCTCATCGGCACTGTGAGCTGTACTTGAGTGTCCGACGGGTTCATGACTGCGTTAAAAAGTGCTTCTAAATCCGAATCGGAGTCGCCTCGAATGTGCACTATTTGGTTGCATTTTTGTTCCAATAAATCCCGCTGTTGTTGAGTCATTTTTCAACTTTGTGAAACGAGTCGAGGCTCGTGCCTCTACACCTTGTACTGGATCCTAGTTAACTTCGTCCCACTTGGGATGACTAGACACAGAGTTGTGTATTCGTGCGCCGTGTTGTCAGAAGATAGTACCTAACTAGAATCTTGTTTTTCTATCTTTTTGGCATTTGTTTATGGTTTGTTTCAAGATGGTTTTAAAATGGCAATTGTATTATTTTCTTTTTTAAATTTTTTTAATCGAATATTTTACAATCAAAGTTTGATTCGGTTTTTATTATTTTCAGACGCACCTGTATGACGTCACCTGTTCTAATGAAACTACCTGAACTGCAACAGGGCGTGTCAGTCTGAGATACTTTGTCTATTTTTTTATTTTTGTGATTTTTTTTTACCGAGTTTTGGTTTACCTTTTAAACTGGTGGTGGGAATTGGAAGCCTTTGAAAATCATTTAACTTAGGATACCCTGTGAATTGATAAAAGAAAAAATATGTTTTCTTTGTTTTGTTATCAGTTTTATTCAAATTTTTTGTTTTTACTTTATTCACGTCTTTTTTTAAAGGTTTACTGCACTTTTTCTAGTTTTTAGAAAAGTGCGAGTTTATTTATTTTTACCTTTTATTCACTTTATGGCACCTAATTTAAGTGATACTATTAAATAGTGTTGACAAACAGATCAAAATCTCTTAACTTTTAACCCCAAACATCGAAACCAAAATACTTGTGAATACTCCATTGCATGAAAGTTTTTCCTTCACTGGATGCTGCCCTTTTCACAAATGAAAGTCTGCATGCGCCACCACTGCTAAGGCTGGTCAACTGATTCTGTGCAGAGGGGTACGGCATATATGTCGCCCCTTAGATTTCCAGCAATAGTAAAAGTTAGCTACACTGCTTTGCTTCTCAAGTAAAGGATAAGTGATATCTATAGATATTTAATAGTCTGTAAAACGCAAAATATAATCCAAAATCCAAAATATAGTATGTCTCAATACAGAGTTTGCGGCAGATACTTTTCCCTTTTCCCAAATAAAATAGTGTTACAGGAAAAAAATTAAGTCCAGTTTTCGATACTCACTTTTCTGTACTGCAAACTGGACTTTTTTCTTTTGTGTAACACTATTTATAACCATAAAAAAAGTTATAATTATAAGGAAAAAGTACCTGCCGCAAAACTCTGTAATACAGAGTTTGCGGCCGGTACTTTTCCCTGTATGTATAACGCTGTTCGATAATTTTTTTCAATGGCAATTTGATAAACTAGTTTTAAAATAAAATTTAACAATTTCATTTACAACCATAGTACTGGTGACCAAATACTGGTCATCTAGTGCTTTCGACCATTTACCGATTTTTCTCAGTGGTTCGCTGCATTGATACACAGAAAGAGAGATTATATTGCTTAGCGCCATACACACCGTGATACCATTTTGATGCAGTTCGTTCAAAGTCTTTATAAACAAGTACTATAAAAAGGATGCCCTTAGATTAGATATAGCCATTCGCTCTCATCTCTAAAGTGACTGTAAGTAAACCAAACACTATGATATTTTAATTTAATTTATATTAATTAGTACTTACCGTACCGTATTTAAGGTGCAGGACATAAAAAATGCTTTCCAAGCTGCAGGACCAATTAATGACACGCGAAACTGTGGCTTTAATCTCACAAAACCGTAACCGCATTAACTGCATGAACTATTTAATGGCAAATTTCGAGCGTTATCAACAATTGAAAAACGTAAACGAAGTTGTTTTAAAAGAATTCGACGAACAGAAATTTTTAAAAGATAACTCAGAATCTCTGGACTTAATGGAACCAATCACTATCAAAGAAATGATGCCCAATGTAGCGCGTTACTACGCGAAGAGGGTCTTGAATTGCACAATAATTGATGACCCTTGTTTTAGTTATGCAGTCCCTATTGAAGTAGTTCTGCAGGACAACGAAAGATCCACTTGCTTGGGAATGTTTGCCGATTTTTTAAATTTTCCAGACCTAGATGATAAATTCGGGTATGCGCGAAAAATCCGAATTCGCAATCCGTTTTTCAATGGGTGCACTGTGGGCGTCCTGAATAATGATGACGTCGAATTTATATGCGAAAGAAATGTAAAACGCTGTCGGATTTGTGGGATAACGAATGATACGTGTCGTCCGATGTGTTTTCGGCGTTGTAATCTTAATTATTGCTCTGAAAAATGTTTTATATTTGATTTTGAACACGTGGAGCATCGCATGATTTGTATTTAGTTTAGTTGTGACTGTACAGGGTGTTCAAAAAAACTGTAACAAAACTAAAAATTAAAATTAATGATGCTTAATAAGTAACTCAAAAAGTTTTATTTTACAAAAATAGATGGCGCTATGTTCGGCGCTAAGTCGAACTAACTAAGAAAAAAGTTAAGTGTGTGTCATGGTTTATTGAAACTAAGAGTGCAACAACAGTGCATAAACTTTTCAATTCTAAATCAATAAACCACTTGCCAAAGACTGTGACGGTCTCGAACCGAAATTTTAGTAGGGAATTGCCACCAGAGTGCGCTATTGCATCTTTGGCGGCATATTCAACTATGACAATAAAATATAAATAAACGGATATTAAATATCGCGCTTATTTATGACCAATATAAAAGTAATGGCCAATAAATATATAAATTATATATTATATTGACCATTCGCCCCATTCACCTCGATACTGTGAGTGATACAGGAAGTGGTCATCCATTTCCACAACCGGTATCACTCATTGGCTCCTCTGCTATCTCATATTCCAGAGGGATTAGCAGGGGTTGATGCAGGAAGTGGTAATCCACATTCCACAACCGGCATCACCGATTGGCTGCTCTGCTATCACCACATTCCAGGGTGATTAGCAGGGTATATAAGCTCATGTTCAACAGGAAGTAATGCTTGCGCTGCTACTGAAACTGAACTGAACTGAAACCCTGAACTGATGAAACTTTGTTTGACCTGGTATGAATTATCGATGATTATTTGCCTAAATAGTTTGTGCTTTTACATTTAAGTGTATTTACAGTGTAATATTCTTGAGTGTATTTATTGAAGTGTATATATTGTATTTATTGTAGTGTATACCTGATATTTATATTCTTGAGTGTTATTGTATTTATATTTGAAGTGTATTGCATTTTCCTGTGGTGCCTATGTTTATTGTTGTATTAAGTTACAACCTAATAGGTAAATATGAGATAAACATGGGACCAATATATCATTTCTCCCATACATGAAAGGAACTTGTATGTTGAGCTTTGGCCGCTAATATCGAGGTATATACCTTTGTCGCGGTGGCCCGACGGCATCAGGGGCGACAGCGACGGCCACTGATCGATGGTGGTCCGCGATAAGGCGACATCGGACCGGGCCGAACCAGGTGAGTTAACCAAACTGTTGTTTTCTCTCCCTCATGGCCCCTGGCCCTTAATGTGGAAACAACGTGCTGTGTAAAGCGCGGAATGTGGGTAAAACCACTTAGGTTGCCATTGGCCATGGCTTGACTGTTTACACCTCTTTTCTTCTTCTGCTAATGTTTTATTTCAGTATATTGATTGTATTATTCTTTCCTGAATAGATACAATCGATCCTTTTAATCCTTTTGGTTGTAACAGACTTTAAGTCAGCCATATCCCTCAGGATCGTCATGATATCTCCATTGTGTTAAGCCTAAGCACATGGAACCAAAGTAGGCCTAAGATATGTAAATAAGTTTATATTTGCATATCTTAGTATTTGTGTAATTGTAAGTGTAAATAAATTCTAGGAATAAGTTAAACTATATTTGCATAATTTATTCTCGGCATTTTTTTTATGGTTTATGTCGTGTTTTATGCATAGTGGGTTGGACGATATTGTTGTAATATCGATCCCAATTCCACATTGTCACAAGACCACAATCCATTGGTGGAGTAGCCATTTTCTTAGTTTTTCAACTGTAGCATCGAATCCTCAAATTCACACATCTTAATCGATGGCTACATTATTCAATGGAATTGTATTCACTCTAAAAAGAACGAGCTTTGTGATATTTTTTCACGAAGCTCGTTCTTTTTTTCCAGTTAAATTTGCATATTTTTTATAAAGCTGCTATTTGATTTGAGCAGCAGTTGAAATATTATTCCTGGTTAGTTGTAATATTTAAGAGAAATGAAAAACTCAACTGCAATGGTTGAAAAGTTTAACAAGACTAAATTTTATTACTTGGAAATGTAACAACACTGGGGAAAAAGGAAAAACATGACCAGAAAATTTACACTAAAGAAAGGTATACCAATAAAAGATGATGCTCCAAAGAGAAAAATTAGTTAAGACATTTATGACAGGCGCATCTTTAGAAAAGAGGGCTTGTCAATGGCAACCGGATGGGCTGAAAGCAATAAAGCAAAGTGCACCTTCACCAAGGGTAAAATTAAATAAAATGTAATAGAAAAAAATACAAGAAATAACTCTATACTAAATTGAAGGACAAAATTATTATAAAAGTTCACATGTAAAACCGCATGGGTTTTCACACTCCCGGCGGCACAGAGTTTGGGTTTACTTCCATCTTAACCAGACGTTGCACAGGTCGCCGAAATTTATTTCCATTTGGCATAAGTAACTCACATGAGCGAATCACTCCATCTTTACTCGGATGAATGCCAATGATGCGAGCCATCTTCCAACTAACTCTTGACCTCATCAGGTCTTCCACTAGCACAACATCACCCATTTGTAGTTGGCACGTGTTAGACTTCCCAGTCTGCCTCTTCAAATCAACCAAATACCAAATACCAAATACAACCATCGTCGCCAAAAGTCCATTAAAATCTGTTGTCTTCTCCGCCATTGACGAATGAATGACTGCTGAACTGACTCAACAGAAGCGCTATTGTCGGCAGACGGCAAACTGGTCAGATTTAGGCCTGTCAGAAAGTGGGCCGGAGTGAGCGCCTCGGGCTCGCTTGGCGTCTCGTAAATATAAGTAATGGGTCTCTTGTTAATGACCGCTTCTACCTGTATTAATAGAGTTTTCAATTAGAAGAAATTGAGAGAGGCTAACCCTATGGTTTTCTTCAGACAAGACTTTACAGTCTGAATCGGCCTCTCCTAAAATCCTCCCCACCAAGGGGCATTTTCCATAATAAACTTCCACTCAATTCTCTTCTGCAATAGATAGTTTCGAACAAAGACGTCTTCTGTGTTGTTTAATAGAGCACTCAGCTCTCGGTTAGTGCGATGGAACGTCGTCCCGTTGTCGCTGTAGATGGTCTTTGGTAACCCTCGTCGACTGATGAAGCGTTCGAGGGCCCCCACAAAGTCCGTAGTGGTCAGGGATGGCACCAAGTGAACGGCTCAAATATTAGCGCAGGTAAAAAAGACAATATATGCTTTCGTCTTTCTCCCGCGCACCATGATCGGTCCTGCGAAGTCGACATTTGTGGTGGTGAATGGACTGCATAGTGTCACTCTTTCAAAGGGCAATTGTCCTGGAACCTCTCTCATCAATCAGCCGTGAATCCACTGACAGGTTACGCACTGCTTCAAAATTGTTTTCAAGGCCCTCCTTGCAGATGACTTCCAATAATTTTGTCTGAAATGTGCCAAAGTAACCGTCAGACCGCAATGGAGAATCTGAGAATGAGAAAACGCTAAAATTAGTTTGGTCAGGTTGTGGTTCAGAGGGAGAAGAATCGGTGGGCTGGCAGTGACAATGTCTTCTAAGTTGTTAAGTCGGGTGCATAGTTTGAGCACCCCGCTCTCATCCAAGGTGACGTCCAGGCTCTGCAGCTTTGATCCACTAGTTGGTCTTTTGCCGTTTCGCAAAAGGCGTCGCTGTGTCATCTCAGCCCCGTAAACTTCTCATTGCGCCGCAATGATTAATGTTGTCTCAGCTCGCTCGAGTTCAGTGATGGCCAATGGTCCTCAATCTCTAGTCTTAGCGTCAATTGTGCGGGCGTTGGCTGCAAACCTCAACATCCAAGTGGTCACTCGCTTTAGGCGATTGAACGAGCTAAATTTAGAGAAAATAAAATTTTCATTAATTATTTGCAGTGACTCGACATGAGTCTCGATATTGTCATCGTCTAGGTCGTCTGCTAGCTCTATTTCCAGCGTTGGCCAATTGTCACGAAATCCTTTGTGACGGTCTCGAACCGTAGTTATGGCGAGGAATTGCCACTAGAGCGCGCTATGCGTCTTTAGCGGCATATTCAATCTATAACATTAAATATAAATAAGTGGATAATAAATATCGCACTTATTTATGACCAATACCAAAGTAATGGTCAATAAATATATATTTATATATT
>JH432222.1:0-63569 GCA_000239455.1 Strigamia maritima
CGAACAAAACACGACGAACAAAAACACAACATCCACATACAACTTTTCTCATCTTTCACTCCTAAATATACAAGTTAAATTTGGCTAATTGCAAGAGAGTTTTTTTTTTTGTTTTGTTTTTTTTTACGTATCAGAAAGGCAAATGCATCTGTTGTTAACTGAGGATATTAGTGCAGGATCAACTTGGAGACAATTTGATCCAACATAAATTTCAGTGAAGTCTTGTTTTGAAGAATACGAAAGAACTTGCGATGATGCGACGAGAGAAACTTGACTTGTTAGTTCTCTTTTCTTTTCTGCCTGGTTTTCAACTCAACTGTTTCAATCTTGATTCTTTTGCCTGTTTGATGCTGTTAGTAACTTGAAAACTTTTCTCTTGCATGCTTGCCTTTCATCTCTAACAAAAATCAAATGAAACAAGACATTAATAACTAAAACACAAAGTTGTTTCACGAATAAATTCTCTGCATCAATTATTTCGAGGACTTCAAATTCCAAAGTTAGTCATCAATTACAACACAGATTTTAAGTTTTAACAATTATTTTTAATAAAGGATATTGAATATAGGAGAAACCACGAGGGCGACGCGTGTAGTAGTCAACTGGAATGTACACATCAGTGATTGGACCGTATTTACCGAACAAGCTTCTCAGTTCATCAGGTCTAAAATCAAACGGTTCCCACCAATACTGAATAATTTGCGGCTAATTTGTTTAAAATCGCGTTATTAAATACAGATAATTTTTACTTCTTATTCGGACATGTATCAACACAATCAATTCAGAACAAGGGGGTAAAATCGAATCCCATACAAAAAGTTTCGTTCGAAAAATGTCTTTCTGTTTGTTGCAACTATATTTTTCTCTTTAGTTTAATAATTCTACACTCACCTGCAACCATCGGGAACATTTCTGACATAGAGAGACGTATTAGGTGGTCTGGAATAACGGGACATAGTCTTAACCATGTCCGAAACACATTCGAAATCTTCGTTACATTCCAAGATACAAGAATGCATATGCACGTTTCCAGTTTTATTACAACATGCGCGAACAATAATAATATTTGCGTGTTAGTGCTGCCGTGGTGCGGGTAAATTTGAATTATGTTTTGTTGTGGTTTTCAATCAATGGCGCTTTTCAGTTGAAATTTTTTTGCTGTCATCATCATCATGTCTTATCTTTTAAACGAGTTTATAAATGAAATAAATAGTGAGTTTTCTGACAGTAGTGTTAAAATATACGTTAATAATTATTCAAGAAAAAATGTTTTGAAGAAAGGAGATCTAGATATGTATTTTTCCTCGGAGGAAAGTCTTGTGAAGGTATAAAATCGTATCCTGCATTTTTAGGTGCAATATTTAATATTTTTTATTACCGTATTCTGTAGCTGAAGGATGCATTGGCAAAATCGTGTATGCAGGGCGAGATTGAAAATTTTACTTTAAATTCTTCGCATTTGACAATTCACTTCGAAAGACGTGCAGTGTGTGAAAACGTAATAAAACAAATTCATGAGTTAGAAAATAATTATGGATTTCATATGTGCAAGGCTAAGGCAAGTAGTTTAGCTTGAAGACTATTTTTTTTACATTAATATTTTTGTATTTAGCCTGTTATTACAAAAGATGTTAAAACTCATGTATCTGATTTGACACAACTGCGGCAGAAATTATTTAATCATCAAATTAAACAACTCTTGGCACTTTGTGGGTACGTGTAATGATTTAATGGTACTTGTCTTTAATTATAAGGATTACATCCTTTGGTTTGGGTGAGGTTTCATTGAGAAAAGACTACGCACCTAAACCAACTATATAAACATCGACCTATATGTATCAGTCTTTTTGCAATGAAATGTCACCTAAGACCAAAGGTTGGAGTTCCGACAATAGACAAGAACCAATTTTGGTAAAAATTAGAAAATGAAGTTAGATGAGATGAATTTATACATTTTTTTTTACAGTTATGAAGTCAATAACGAAAAAGATAATAGTACAACGGAATGTCATGTAGGAAAAGTAAATACCATTCACTCAAAAACAAGCTCAACAGAAGAATTAGAAGAGTAATTAAACTGCAACAATATTGAGAATTGTATGATATATTTCTTTCTTTTTTTTCTATTTTAGATGTTGCACAAATTTAATTATCAAATCAGCGGTACATAAATTTAAGCAATTGACTGCAGATGGCGAGAAAGAAGTGGATAAAATACACGCATCAACTCTCGATGCATGTATTAAGTTCAATTTACTTTATGCAAGTCCCAAAAGAAGTGTAAATTTGATTTACAATACAAAAAAAATTTCGAATACTAATCAAATTATCAATTTTTTAGATTGTATTGGATTTGAATGAAAATAATCTGAATTTAATCAAATCTGGATCATTTGTTATGTATAATTATGCAAGGCTAGCATCTATTATTCACAAATTTGATGATTTAGTACAATCTCACCAATATCCTCCCATGGCTGAAATAAACGAAGTTCAATTCTCACTACTTAGGAGAGAGGTATAAATTGAAATGTTTTAAATAACAGCACCTTAACTTTTTAGATATTTTTTTTAGGAAGAGTGGCTTTTAATTCGAGATTATTTAATGTATTTCCCATATGTTGTCAACGAAGTGATATGCGAAATTGGTGGTCATCCTCCTGTACATAAAGTCAGTATATTTATTAATAAAATGATATTCTATATTATTATTATTATTATTATAATTGTTCAACATGATTTATTTCTTTACAAAAATAGTTCCAACACTTTCTACTGAGTCTAAGTCACAAAATCAGCACTTATTACAGCAAAGTTCGAATTTTAATGGTGAGTTGACTAAACTACCGTATACTTGTTTATTTTTTAATTAGTAATTGTCAATTTGAATTTATTTTTAGGATCCATCCAATCATTTAATACCACTGATATTTGCTCGCATTTCCTTACTGAAAGCAGTTCTCCAAATAATGACAAATTGTTTTCTAATTATGGACATCATTCCCATCACCAAAATGTGATTTCTACATTCGTTTCAGTTAAGATTCTATTTATTATTTCAAAATTTTAATTACGTTAGCCATGGTAAAACACATGTGTCAACAAATTTAGGTGAGAATTGTAGCATTTGATGCTCAATTCCACTGAAGGTTATTGTTGTTATTCTACCGCGCTCATCTAAAGTCCGTAATCCTAATGTATCTTCTAAATAAATCTAGAAAAGTGAATTTTATTTGTAAATTTTAATTCTATTAGGATTATGAATTTACCTTTTGATGGTGCATATCAATTTTATTGTCATTTGCATCTAAGGATCCAAATTGACTTAAAGTGAAATTTAAAAAAGTTTAATTATATATTATCGCAGAATGTTAAATCTGCATTGTTCATACCTTGTAAACCACGGACTCAAAACATTATCATCTGATAAACCAATAAGTATAATACGGTTCAATTTAATGAGATTTTTTTTAAATTCTGCATTAAGAATAATCATGACATAATAAAAACATAAAAAAAATATTTCAAATATTACTTCTATTGCATGAATGAGTGACTTCATTATTGATATAAGGAAGAAATTTATTCGAAGCTAAGTATTTGTCCAAATGCTTTGTTTCTATAACAAATAATGATGATAAAAAAATAGGATTTTAAAGTGATATCTCGTCATTTCGATAAGCACAATAAATACCTCGCCAGATATTAGCAAGTGAAAATCTTTGACCTAACGAACTGTAAGCTAGCTTGTAAACATCATCCAAGAAAAACTTAAGTAGTGATCCAAAATATGGTAAATTTATGTCTGGAAATATTTAATTTTTTAAAAAACATTTGTATTTGACATACGTACGTGTACATACTTCCAGAAAGACCCATATGAGGAGCAACTACAGATATAAAAGTATCGACATTGTGATTATTTATGGTTTGAATAACTCCTCGTGCTATAACTCCTCCTTAAAATTGTATAAAATTAGATACAAGAATAATTGAATTATATCTATATGTTTAGTATACCGTACCTTGAGAATATCCTATTATGTGTACGCCATCTGGATGTCTCTTCATTATTTCCAGTGTTTTTTGTTTGTATATATCTATTTGATACCAGAGTGATAGAAAACTTGAAAATTTATGCAATGCATCAACTTGGTAAATAGTGGTATTGGGGTGTCTCTGAAAGTAATTATTTATTAAGAAGTATATATTTTTTTAAATTTCACTAAATTACCTCGGTGATGAGATCAGCGAAAGATGTCATCTCAAAAGGCGTATCATTTATTCCGTGAAAAAGTAAAATTGGTTTATACTTGGCACCTGTGATTTGTGACTCCAATGTAATCAATAACAAAACCAAAAGTCTTGTAATCATGACTAATTCGAAGTAATTTTTTTTCATGCGCTACACACTACTCAAACGGAATGAGTATATGAATGAGAGAAAGGTGCCCAATTTCATACATGGAATAAGGAAATCGCTTTTAATGAAGCCCACACAAATTATAAACAATAATACAGTAATCACGAGTTTTGGCCTTTTGTTTTACGGTTGCGTGCGTGTTTCGTCTGGCTTCTTTATTATTTTTAAAAGATTTATAAATTTCATGGCTTGGAGAACTCTAACCTGGTTTTTAATTTCAAACTTCAGATTAATTTGATCCTTCTGGAAGGTAATTATTTTATCACAAATTCGGAAGTAATTATTTTCAAGTTGAATTTATATTTATATTTTACTATGACGTAGGATATTTTTTAAAATTTGAGGTAGGAATTTCTGAAAAACGGATTTCTGAAAAATGTCTGCAAGATACTGGAAAAGCACATACAGAGACAGTTTCCCAGATCATACTCCAAAAATCAAACAGATCACTGAAGTATGGGTGAAATCATTCCGGAAATACAAATTACTTAATCGAATGCGAATGGAACACAGAACCGCTTACCGAGAACAGTGAGCATTTACAAAGTTTTTAGTGGCAAAATCATTACCGGTACATGTACGTAATCTCTATCCAGATTTCCTCATCGAGATTACTCGAGAAGAAAAATCGTCCTGCCCCGGAATAACCTTAGACTTGTAGGAGAAGGCCCGCCTTATCAGATACGTAAAAGAAGACCATATTTCAGCATGGATTATGCTGTGCAATAAATTATTTGTCGACTTTTTAATTCAAGTCATGTACTAGTACTATTACTACTTAATAAAAAAATACTGGCAGCTCATCATTTACCGCATAAATTTATTTTTCAACTGTTTCTGCAATGTGATCATTTGTCACAAAACAAAGGAATTAAATTTTTTTTTTTTATTTTTTACCGGAAACAATCGTAAATAGTTTGTACTTTGTACTCTTCTACGTTCTTAACCTATATTCTCCAAAATATATGTTTCCTTTTGGTTCTGCATTTCGAATCGGCTTGGAATACGGCGGAACTTTGTACCTTTTTAAATAAAAAGATCGAATTGAAATAAAAATTAATTTGTGAGTCTCTTGATTTGTTTACGTTGAGGCGGTAGAAGTTTCACTTTCCACCTGAATCGTCGGAGTGGCATATGTCTTCCCCATTTGCCACCACAATCTAGACCTATTTCTAGGTTTCACTTCTTTTTCGTAGAAATAGAACTTAGTTGTCGTTTCGCATTCTTTGCGCGGAGGCTCCACTTTCTTTTTCTTTTGATACAAGTTTGGTGGTAGAAGAGATACCGGCACTCGTCTAAACTCATCGATAACGACAAATGGTCGATAGGCATAGTTGTACGTAGACACTCCAGTAAAAATGTTTGTTGGCTTGTAGTGGAAATAATTTGGTTTCACAAGTTTAACTGGATAAACGGGCTATAATGGTAATGGAGGAGAAATTTTGACATATTAAAATATTGATCAAATAAAATATTCTAAAATCACTGGTTGAATTACTGACTTTTGGATAATAAAAAAATTTATTCATGGTAACATTTTCGCATTTAGCTACTGGAGAATAGGTGCCAAGATCAGGTTTCTTTAGATAATGTCGAGGTAACTGAAAGAGTCGAAAAGAGTTGGATTACGTCAATTAAATTTTAAATATTGAAATAATAATACTAACGGGGTAGAATTGATGTCGCAAGGTATAAGGTTCTGGTTCTGGAACATCAGGCAAACACGGGTCTCGATCGATCTACAAATTAGGTTATTTCT
The DNA here is from genome assembly GCA_000239455.1 of Strigamia maritima. Lineage (NCBI taxonomy): Eukaryota > Metazoa > Arthropoda > Chilopoda > Geophilomorpha > Linotaeniidae > Strigamia > Strigamia maritima. The sequence continues at coordinate 6,183 of JH432222.1, forward strand.
GTTTTTATGTCATTGTTTTCGTACAATTTTTTTTCTTCATAATTACTCGTAGATTGGCATCCTGATTAAGCTGGTCTAAAGCCAATTGGTTTTTAAATCTGATACAGAAATTAATGGCATATATATATATTTATTTAATATTAATGTTTACGTTACCTTTTGGCGTTTACTTCACATTCACGAATGAATTCACAATCGACATCCATTTTAAATGAATCTTAGTTCAGTTTATTCTATTATTCACATAGTAATTTTGGAGTACCGCATTAACCGATGAAACAATTCAAATAACAGATTAATTAGCACGTAAAGAGCTCATAGAAACAGAAAGAAATAATGATGATGTCGTCTATAGATCTCTCCATGAGAATAATTTTCCAGGTATCATCTTCTTGCAACTGGGATGAGTATTTTATGATATTTAGACTAAAAGGCCCAGTAAAAAGGAACAATTTTTTTATTGTTACAGGTGCCGCGTTAAAACGTAAACTATGATATATTCTGCTGCTTATTTGATTCTTAGTTTTAACAAACGCCGACCGCTGACGCTTTAATTGCCTGTCGAAGTTTTGCCATTTCTGGACATTTTTCTTGAATGCAGTCAAAGTATTGTGAAATCTATCGATTTTGTAAAATATCTTAATAAAATTGCAATTGTAATTTATGATTAAATGCTTAGCTTACCTTAAGACCACTGCCAGATTTGTTACAACCAGAAAGTTTAGTCGCAAGTGTATCTTTTTCCTGATAATTAATTCTTTATAATTACAGTAACAGTAATTTCAATCATTACTCACCGTAGCAAACTTAGTCAATAATTTGACCATTTTATCATGATCTACTCCGTTTTTAGCATCATTTAACTGCAAATACGCATTAACAACAAATTATAATTAAGGACTAGTAGACCTAATTACTATTTAGACATACCACTCCAATTTCTCTCAAATGACAAGTATGGTATTTGGAGTAACAAGTTTCAGCTTTAGCCTAACAACAACATTATTAATAATGCCTACCGGTATTTTAGATTTTAACAACTACTTACATTTCTATTAGTTTTCATTTCAGCTTTGCATGTAGCTGGTTGTAGCTTAAAAAAAATTCTATTAGATTAAGAGTTAATTAATAATTTAAATAAACAACCTGTTTGATACCTGCAGAAGCATCGAAGCAAACCTAAAAAAAATCACATAAATTATATTTACTACAGAGCTTTTAGACTTTTAAAATATTAAAACTTCAGTTTACATTGTCGTCTGCTACAGCAAATGAGCTTGTAACAGCAATAATTACGAAGATATGCAGCAACATTCTTAGATGAAATAATTTGAAGTATAGATGGAAAAAACGTTTGTATGTATGTTTAATAGATAGCCCAAAGGTTTGCATATTTATACACTTGCACATTGGCTATTAAGACATCTCAGGAAGCTTAGTTTTGCAATAAAGCATAAAATATTTTATGCATCAATGTCATTTCCTTTACTCTGGTATAATCAAAACTTGATGATTGTAGAAAGATGAAAGATTACTTTCCTAAATAAAATTATGTTAATTCTATGTAAATGAAATCGTTACAGGCATTTTCCTAAAGTTTTATAGTAAAATGCTATTTCCAGTATTATATGTTGATCACTATCGGATTTTATTATACACTAACAACAAAATTGCCTTTATTTTTCTTTATTTTTTAAAATTTTTTTTGAGATTTTTTTTTATTTGCCGGTGAAATGATTGATATAGTATTAACAAAAATGTTGAAATGAATCGACTCAAGAATATTTTAATACGTCTGCATCAGAGTATTTATTTCGAAGTAGGCACTCGGTTATACCAACAAAACAAATGTTATATTACATTAAGAAATACAGTTTGTTTAACAAATGTCAGTGGCTGAGCCCTCAAAATTCGAACGAAATTCCGCTCGATACGTAACAATTTCTGGGCAATCCTTCGATAACTGCTTTTCAATGCAATCAAAATATGGTTTAATCTAGAAATAGAAAGTACATCATGTTGTTTTTTGTTGAAACTGAATTTTGTTGGTTGTTGCGTACTTTGTCTTTGCCGTTCAATTCCATTTTTCCACAAGGAGCAAGATCTTCAGCGACAACACTTCTTTTCTATAACATTTAAGTTTAATTTTTGAAATTTTTTTTAAATTTAAATAACTTGCATTTTCCACGGCACTTTTGGTCATCAATGCTACCATTTTTTTATGATTAATTCCATCTCCAGCGTCATTCATCTGCAAAACGTATCTTAAACTATAGTACAGTGGTATAACCTACCGGTACCACAATGTTTTTGTCATACCACGTTCAATCCGGTCATATGGCAGAAACGGTAAGCCAGATAACAAGCCTTTAAAATAAAATAAAAGTAAAAATGCTCATTTTATAATTAATTCACACTTCATATTTGTTTAAAGTTTTTACATCTTTATCGCCATGTGATTTATCTTTGGACTCCTTTTTACATGTATCATGAAGTGTTTGCACCTATTTAAAGAAATTTTTGAGTCTTCTATTTTACTCACCAAAATTAAAATCAAACTTTTTCGTGTATAGCCTTGATATCGTAGCACACCTGAAATTAAAATTAAAATAAAAACTTAAAACAAAAAAATATATTTTGATAACTCGGTAACATTCAAACTTGCAGTATTTTCATCTTCTGCTGCAATTGATGATGCTGCAACAGCAAACACTACAAAAATCAGACTAACATGTCAAATTTGTTTTTATAGTTCTTCGTGAAATAACAAAGTAAAAATTTTTATTAGTTTTGCGGCTATATATAAAGCCTTCTATATAATTGATATAAAAGAATTTTTTGACAATTGGCAGTTTCAGGAAACAGGATTTTTAAATATGTAAATTTGCGCATCGATGCTTCTTCCTTTATCATTATCGTGTAGAAATGCGATGAATGTAGAAAATAACACATCATCCTGTTGATTGCTTTTTGTGAGAAAAGAAATTGTGTAGAATACATTATATATCTTATTCATTCCTGTTATTCCTATGTATTTTTTCATTGGTATTCCTATGTATTTCTCATTGCTATTTCTATGTATTTTACATTGCTATTCTTATGTATTTTTCATTGCTATTCTTATGTATTTTACATTGCTATTCCTATGTATTTTTTCATTACCACACGGCACGCATAATTTAATTACTTTGCTTAAAAAGTTGCATGTGTGTTTGTTGTGGGATAAACTACACACATACAAATCAAAATTAGTAAATTATGCTTGGCGTGTGCCAGCAAAAAAAAACACATGAAAATTATGTTTTGCAGTGAAGCTCATGTGCAGCGGGGTTAATGAGATTGTTCCCACCAGAACGGCGCTGTTGTCAGTGTCCGGGTTGAAACAGGAGTCCGAATAAATTTATGAATAACAAAAGTTGTTAGTGCTTTAATAAGTACATTTGAATTATTTTTGATAGTTATTTTGCCTAACTGAGAAAGTGGGCCTGACTTGAATTTATCTCGGTATATATATTTATCTCTCAGAATAAATTTAAAATTTATTTTTTTAAGGTATTTACTATTTGCAATAATAAATCTATTCACAACAATGCAGTTTTGCCTCAACCGGGAATGCATTGCCGGTTGGGGCTATTTATTATTGTTAGTTATTGTTATTGTTATTGTTATTGTTGTTAGTGCTTTAATAAATGAATTATTTTTTGTAAAAAAAAAAATTAATTCCAATAAATAGACATTTTTGCTTTAATGAGAAAGAGAAAAAGACTTGAATTTATCTCAAAATAAATTTAAAAACTTAAATTTTTTTAAGGTATTTTTATTCACTATTTGCAAGGGTGGTGACTGATTCCGCGCCGCCCGCGCCCGATTTTGCGCCGTCCTAATTCCGTGCCGCAGTATCCGCGCGGCCCTATCCCGCGCCGTTCTGATTATGCGCCACTGTGCTGCCTTAATCATCCTGATTCCGCGCTGCGAGAATAATTAAATAAAAATAAAAAACCTCCCGTCCCTATTCCGCGCCTGATAATTATTTTAATAATCGCCAAGGCTATTTCCCGAACGAATTGCAAATTCCAGTTTTTCTTTTTTATGACCTAGCCTAACGCCTGCGGAGGGCTCAAGGTTGAGAGAAAACTGTATATGGTTTTCTCTCAACCTTGGGTGGGCTGACCTCACCTTACTAGGTAAAGTGGACTGGAAATAGAAATTATAGCTACGAGCCGTTCGGGAAAATCGAGAGTACGAACAACCATTTTATTTAATTTTTTTTTCTCTTTCTCATTTAGGCAAAAATAACTATTTATTGAAGTTAAATTTTTTTTTTTATAAAAAATAATTCATTTAATTAAAGCACTAACAACTTTTAATTTATTATTTGTAATTTCTGTTTCAACCCGGACACTGACAACAGCGCTACTCTGGTGCGAGCAGTTGTCATTAATCGCTTTTGGGGACAGACCATACTTCCATTACGAGTGCTAAAATGGATAGTGAAGTAAGCGGGGAAGTTAGCGAAATAACATTTAAGTCTTTGGTATTACATATATTTGCTTACTTTTTGAATGAAAATTTTATAATATTTTTAAATTTAGGGAGTAATAGATGTATTATGCGAAGCGTGTGTGAATTTAAAATGGAAAGCGCCATCAAAAATTCAACGAGAAGCATTGCCGATTGCTTTACAAGGTAGTATTTTTAGTTTGTTAATTGATATTAACTAATTAATATGTTAATTATATTTTATTCGTAGGAAGAGATGTTATTGGATTGGCAGAGACGGGATCGGGGAAAACAGGAGCATTTGCATTACCAATATTACAGGCGATAATAGAGAAGCCGCAACGATTGTTTGCTTTAGTTTTAACTCCGACTCGAGAACTAGCATTTCAAATTTCTGATCAGTTTAAAGCATTAGGAGCAGTTATTGGTATTGAAGTTGTGGTCATAATCGGCGGAATGGATATGCTATCGCAACAACTGACATTAGCCAAAAAACCACACATAATAATCGGTAATTTAATAAATTTTAAAACATGCAGATATAAGTATTTACGTACAATTTTTTTGTCTTGTTTTAGCAACTCCTGGACGGTTGGTTGATCACTTAGAAAACACAAAAGGATTTAATTTAAAACATTTAAAATATTTAGTAAGTAAAGTAGTAATTTTAAGTAATGTGAATCGAAAAATGAAAGAAATATTCAATGTAGGTTATGGATGAAGCTGATCGAATTTTGGATATGGATTTCGAGCAAGATATCGACAAAATTCTGAAGGTTATTCCTCGAGAGAGGCGCACGTATATGTTTTCGGCTACAATGACACACAAAGTACAGAAATTACAACGTGCATCACTGCTTGATCCTGTTAAGGTGGAGGTTTCAAATAAATATCAAACCGTAGAGAATTTGCAGCAATACTATTTATGGACTCCAGCAAAGTTAAAGGTAAATTTTAAGCAATGTACATAAATAGGTATATGGATTATTTATTTTTATTTTAGGATGTTTATTTGGTGCACATTTTGAATGAACTAGCTGGGAATTCGTTCATCATATTCAGCAGTACTTGCAACACTACCACGCGCATAGCAATTATGCTTCGGAAATTGGGGTTTTCGGCAATACCGTTACATGGACAACTTAGCCAGGTAAAAACTGAAAAAAATAATTATAAACGAGTTTTGACATTTCTTTTATCTTTTAGGCTAAAAGGTTGGAAGCGTTAAACAAGTTTAGGGCTAAAAATCGATCCATTTTATTAGCAACAGACGTTGCTAGCAGGTAAAAAATAAGTCATTATTTGGTGAGATTACATTCATTTATTTATTTATTTATTTTTTAGAGGTTTGGATATTCCTCACATTGATGTCGTTATTAATTACGATGTTCCAACGAATTCTAAAGATTACATTCATCGTGTTGGGCGTACGGCTAGAGCTGGTAGAGCTGGACGATCTATAACATTTGTCACTCAGTAATAAAAAATCTACGCATACATTTTTATTATTTGAACAAATTTTGATAATTTTTGTTATTTAGATATAATGTAGAACTTTTTCAACGTATTGAGAATTTAATGGGTCAAAAGTTGCCGCTGTACAAAACTGAAAAAGATGAAGTGATGATCTTGATGGAGAGAGTTTCAGAAGCCCAAAGGATATCAAAAATGGTGATTAATTGTTTATCCAATTTATATTTTAGTGTTTACTGAACCTGAATTATGTAGGAAATACGAACATTAGAGGACAAAAAGAAGGGGAAGAAAAAACGTGGCGCTGATGATGATGATGATGATTGTGAAGAATCTACTGGAGTTAAAAAGAGAATTAAAAAGAAAATGAAAAAATAAAGATATTCAAGTTTAAACAAAAATATATATAAAGAATTTAATCCATGGAAAACTTGAGAAAAAAATTAAAAAATAACTACGGTATAATACTGTGCGGTTCAATTTTTATGAATTGCACGTGTTGGATGCCCCTTTCACAAAGGATCAGCAATTTAATTATTTTCAAAGTTATCTGACAAGAATGCCAATTAAATAGAACAAAGCTCCAAATATGTTTGGCAATTTTAGAGCCATAATTGGCTGAACACAGAATGACATCTATTTTGTCCAAAGTTCTAATAACATTGTCAGCTAACGCTTGTTAATCTACGTTCAAAAATTCACTTGTTTTGTTATTAATTAAAGAAAAAGTTGATTTGATCATTGATTGTACAAAACGACTCCAAAGATGGCGTTAAAAACTGAAGAAAAAATTACATATTATATTATATTTACTGTTAGTCTTTAATAAATACATTCTGTAAAAAAGAATCTAATATTCAATTCCAATAGATAGTTATTTTTGCCTTACTGAGAAAGTGGGCCTGAATCTATTATACATCTCCCTTGTTTCGGCCAATCATATTTGCATACGGAAATGACGTCAAAAGAAAATAATTTAAATGTGAGATAGTCTCGTCCATGGGTCACCATATGTCATAACTAAGGAGTGAGCGGAGTCACCAAAGTTCGCCACGCGATAGTTATGGGCGAAGCGGTAAGATTTTGGATGTCTTCATTCAACCACGTTTTGTAGGATGTACGTTGGCGTGTAAGGTACTGTACTTATTGAATATAAATACAATTCTACAATTTTTATAACAATCATCCAGATATCAGTTGCGGTTTTTCTGAAGTTCAGCATCTTAGGCCTATTACATACACGTGGTCGAAACAAAGATGTTGGTTTACTTGTCGGAATATTTCAACATACAAGGAAGCATAATGGACGACAGGTAAATTCAATCTTGTCGAAGATTCATGGAATTACCTCTCTGGCTTACCCCATTTTTTATCGATAATTGGAAAAATTGGATAAAAACGAGAGCAAATTACTTTCCATTAAAATTGCATGGAACGTGTTCTAATAACATTTTCGAATTAATATGGCATACAAATTTAAAAGCATCTATTATTCAAAAATTAAAATTCTAACTTTACTCGCAAAGGTTAAATAAAATGTTTTTTTTTTGTTTTTTTTTGTTTTTGATGTAGGGTGCCGGTAACTAAAAGTAACACATATCATCAGTACTCTCGAGAAGTGGGATGCATTATCTTGTCGTTAAAACCATCACAAAAATGTTCAAAATTCAAATTTATTTACTTTGGATAAGCCGAATTTGATTAGAGTCGATTTTAGAAGTCATTTGCTTTAAGAAAATTGAAATTAATCTGTTGGATGCTTTCTTATTATTTAACAATTATTTTGGACACAGTACTATAATGGAAAAATTTATACGTAAGTAAATATTTCGCTAGTCAACATCCTGTGACATTTGCCCGAAGAAAGTTTCAAGTTTCATTCGGTGTGATTACCACAGGGAAAGTAATTGCAAGAACCCTATACTGTTAAATATTTTCTCTAATATTCTTAAACAGTCCCGTATTTTTGCTACATTTTAATAGTTATTTCAAAAAATTTATTTTGGTAATTTTTTTTATAGTTTAGAGGCGTATCTAATAACAGATGTACTTCAAATGGTTGGTAAAGCTATACTTTTATTGGATTAAGCTGGTAAACAAATTTTAATATAAATTACAAAGTTTTTGGTCACTATAATAAGATATTGTTTTTTTAACAGATGGTATTCATTAGGAGCTAAAAAAGGCAAAACAAACGCGTGATAAAAAAGAAGAGAATTGGGAGTTAGAATGACATTACTGTTAACGGACTTAGCATAAAGCCCATTTACCAAGAAGAGCGTTGGTAAATTTTTTTTCTAAATTTTAAAATATTTAAACAAAATGTCAATGATGATTAAATATACGAACCCTGATTGTTGAAATATGTTAGTGATATGAAATTTCATAGCTGATCTCTGATGACAACTTAAGTGAAAAGAACAACAAAAAATTGGTTTCGGTTATAAAGAATAAAATATATTTTTTTACTAGGTTATGTCCATTAGGAGCTATAAAATGCAAAACAAGTGTCAAAAAGAAGAGAATTGGTCGTGCTACAGGGAGTTTACTACAAAATCCAAGAAAGGATTGGTGTTAGTAAGATTTTTTTTCAAATTTTGATATGTCTGAACAAAATGTCAATGATGATATAAATATACGAACCCTGATTGTTGAAATATGTTAGTGATATGTAAATTAATAGCTGATTTAAAAAACAAAAAAAAAAAACAAATTAAATATATATATTTTCGTCATTTAATTTATTATTTTTGTTTTAAATTTAGAAGGAAGTTTGATGAATTTAGCAAGTGAAGATAAAAAATGCCCATCCAATTTTCTATTCAAGACTTAAGCCAATTACGGTAATAGATAGACAGGTATTAAATTTTTCCCGTGATTGCCTTAAATAAATTTTTGTCTAACATAGGTGCCTGGAATGTAGAAAATCTAATGCTGGTAGCCGGAGGTTTTTCCGTCTCTTTTCTAGGAAGAGAATGAGTTTGTTATATTTGTAAATGTTTATAAACCGCACGTTTATTTTTTTGTAAAATGTGTACTGAGCTATAATAAATTGAATCAAAACTAGCTTTCCATTTGTATTTATTTTTATTTGTTATTTTTCATCATAGTAATTATAAAAATTGATTATACAAGACAATACAGAGTTTGCGGCAGGTACTTTTCCCTTATAATTATAATTTTTTTACGGTTATACACAGTGTTACACAAAAGAAAAAAAGTCTAGTTTGTAGTACACAATTTAGAAAAGCGAGTACCAAAAACTGGATTTTTTTCTTTTGTGTAACATTGTTTATAACCGTAAAAAAAATTATAATTATAAGGGAAAAGTACCTGCCGCAAACTCTGTAATTATGCTTTGTTTGATAGCATTGGCATAAATACCATAGCCTTTGATGATTTGCGCAAATTTAAAAAGTGAAAAATTGAATCGACAAAATTACTCCACAGATGGCGCTTTATCCGATCGAAAACCCAGATCATTGATCCAGGAGTACTCCTGGATTTGTCTTGTCGTTGTGTTTGCGTATTTACTACTGGATAACGATGGCGGACGCCGCAGCACGTTCGTTGCAATATGAATACAAAGCGGTAAGTAAATGTTAAAAATGAAACAATTAAAAATTATTAGAAAGCTTACACAATTATCTTTATTATTTTATTACGATATCGTGGTCATATTTTAACTTAACATTCTTTTTTATTAATTTGAGAAACATAGGCCTATGACAAACATTGATAAAATTACTTTTAACTTTAGAATTCCAACCTTGTACTCCAAGCCGACACACGACTTATTGATAGACGTGGTCGAGACGAAGCTACAGGAGAAGTTGTTTCGCTTGGCGGAAGATTGGAAGGAAGCCGAATGGGCGACAGATACCAACGGACTAAACCAAAGTTTTCTGAAGAGCGTAAAGCGAAGTATGAAAATTTCTCTTTGTACAAATTCTAAATTCAACTTAACTTACCTCTTCGGCTTACCCCATTTTTTATCGATAATTGAAAAAATTGGACAAAAACGAGAGGCAAATTGTCTTGTCATTTAAAATTTACATGTAACTTGTTTTTATAACATTTTCTTATTTAATATGGCTTACAATTGCAGAATTGCGACGTTTTTTTATTAATGGTTAGGTTGGGGATACGATTTATAAATGTTTGTTAATTTTTTAGACGACAAAAGAGAGATGAAGCTCGATATGATTTTACGAAAATGAAAGGGTCGTCGCTGTTATCGCAAGGCATGGATGATACTATAGGAATTTCTTACCGACCTAAAACACAAGAAACGAGACAAACTTATGACATTCTTTTAAGTGTAATTCAGGAAGCTCTTGGTGATCAGGTATTACATTTTTTTATAAATTTTATTGATCTAGTTGATTAAAATTTCAATTTTTATATTAGCCTCGAGACGTTTTATGCGGAGCTGCAGACGAAGTTCTCGCTGTTTTAAAAAATGAGCGTTTAAAAGACAAAGAACGCAAAACAGATGTCGAAGCATATATTGGTACTTTAGCCGATGAAAGATTTGCTCTTCTCGTAAATCTTGGCAAAAAGATTTCCGATTATGGCGTTGATGAGAAGTCGGAATTGGCTGACGATAACATCGATGAAACGTACGGTGTAAACGTACAGTTTGAAGAATCCGATGATGAGGTGACTTTTCTTAACCTACATTTTCACTATTTTTTTATTCTTTTTTTTTTTATTCTTTTATTTTGTATATACATGTTTTCATATTCATTTTAGGACGATGAAGATGTGTACGGTGAAGTCCGAGATGATGATTCAAATGACGAGAATGAGGGAGAAGAAGCTCGCGTAGAAACTACTTTGCAGGCTACAAATGTACGTTAACATTGCTTTTTAAAATATTATGTATGTTTTATTTTTTTCATTTTAATAGCTGTCAAACGGCAAAGAAACGACGACAAAAACTGAAAAACTACTTCATCCACGAGACATTGATGCATATTGGTTACAGCGGAAATTGAGTCGTAATTACGACGATCCAATGTTAGCGCAATCTACAGCTGATGAAGTGTTATCTATTTTGAAAGTAAGTTTTCTTGTTATTTTTAAAATGTAATGGTTTTAAAGTACCATAATTTTCTTGTTTAATAGAAGGCCAGTGACGATCGAGATTGTGAAAATCAACTTGTTTTACTTCTCGGTTACAACCAATTCGATTTTATTAAAGTACTACGGCAACATCGACAAATGAGTAAGATTTAAAAGCAAATAGTTTTTATTTGTATTTAGTTATTAACTTTAGTTATCTTTTGTCTATAGTTATGTATTGCACACTTCTGGCATCATCACAAAGTGAATCGGAGAAAAGTAAAATTATCTCCGAAATGCAGAATGATCCGCAATTATCAAAAATTTTGAGATTGCTTGAAAATACTGAAAATGAAGATTTCATCCAAGAGGAGCGTGAGAGACGGGCTAAAGCCCGGCAAGCTAGGATTGACGCTGATCCGGAAGCGATGGAAATCGATGATGGCAGTGGTGGACAGGTTTTACAATATAAATTTGATTTAGTAATTTGCGATCCTAACATTTTATTTTTTTAGGTGCCTGGAATGAGACAACTGCTCGATTTAGAAGATCTAACGTTTAATGCTGGTAGCCATTTTATGGCAAACAAGAGGTGTCAACTACCAGACGGTTCTTTCAGGAAGCAAAGGAAGGGTTACGAGGAGGTTCATGTTCCAGCTCTTAAACCTAAACCTTTCGACCCTAACGAGAATTTAGTTCCTGTGGAAAAACTTCCAAAATATGCACATGCTGCATTTGATGGATTTAAGACTTTGAATAGAATTCAAAGTCGTTTGTATAAAGCTGCGTTGGATTCGGATGAGAATCTTTTGCTCTGCGCGCCTACAGTGAGTCATTTATTTATAATTTGTGTAAATTTTTATTATGGATTCCTCTCCATTCACACAATTTTTGCTTCTTAAAAAAATTGTAGTTTGGTAGCTTATGAGAGGAGAATAATGGGTTCTAGAGCAGAGGCTCTGGTCTACACTCAGGACTGGAGATCTTTTTTATAGAACCAACAGCTTAATTTTTTTTAAAAGTTAATAATATTTTTTTAATATGTAATATAATTCTGTTTTAGGGTGCTGGTAAAACTAACGTGGCTCTTCTGTCTATAATGAGAGAAATTGGAAAACACATTAATCCCGATGGTACGATTAATGCAGATGAATTCAAAATAATTTATGTTGCTCCTATGAGATCACTCGTCCAGGAAATGGTTGGAAATTTTACGAAAGTAAGTGTTAAATTAGCATTTTTTAAATTGAAATTAAATAATTTTTTTAAATTTAGCGATTGAGTTCTTATAACATCAAAGTATCTGAGCTTACTGGTGATCATCAACTGAGCAAGGAAGAAATCCATGCTTCCCAAATTATCGTTTGCACGCCTGAGAAATGGGATATTATTACTCGTAAAGGAGGCGAAAAAACATACACACAGCTTGTGCGATTGATGATTTTTGTAAGTTGACACAGTTTAAATGTAAATAATTTGTAATTTTAATTGTAATTTTTTTCATTAGGACGAAATTCATTTGTTGCATGATGACAGAGGACCTGTTTTGGAGGCTCTAATTGCAAGGTATTTTGACAAACATTTGATCCTAATTTCTAACTAATGGGATATATAAAATTGCAGAACTATCAGAAATATTGAAACAACCCAGGAGGACGTTCGTCTTATTGGTTTGAGTGCTACGCTGCCAAATTACGACGAAGTTGCTACTTTTATGCGCGTCAATCCATCCAAGGGATTGTTCTTTTTTGACAACAGTTTTCGGCCTGTCCCTCTAGAACAGCAGTACATTGGAGTGACTGAGAAGAAAGCTGTGAAACGCTTTCAAATTATGAACGACATCGTTTATGAGAAAGTTATGGAGCATGCTGGAAAAAATCAAGTGAGCATTAATATTTCTCTTGTAACTAAAATGTTCAAAACTTTAATTACGGCTTTAATTACTTTGTAATTTATGTTTGCAGGTTTTAGTGTTTGTTCATTCACGAAAGGAGACCGGTAAAACTGCCAGAGCAGTTCGGGATATGTGTTTGGAGAAAGACAGTTTGGGTCAATTTTTGCGAGAAGGTTCTGCTTCTACCGAAGTCTTACGAAGTGAGGCTGATCAAGTGAAGGTAAATGAAATAAAGGGAAAGAGAAAAGATGAATGACACGTTGTTTAATTAATATTTATGATTTTAGAATATGGAGTTGAAGGAATTGCTTCCTTACGGCTTTGCGATTCATCACGCTGGAATGACTCGTGTCGATCGTACACTGGTTGAAGATCTTTTTGCTGATCGTCACATACAAGTATTGGTTTCGACTGCTACGTTGGCGTGGGGTGTCAATCTTCCTGCGCATACTGTAATCATCAAAGGAACTCAAATTTACAGTCCTGAAAAAGGTCGATGGGTTGAACTCGGTGCTCTGGACGTGCTTCAAATGCTCGGACGTGCCGGGAGACCCCAGTACGATACCAAAGGAGAGGGCATTTTGATAACAAATCACAGCGAATTGCAGTACTATTTGTCTCTGCTTAACCAGCAGGTTTAAACTTAATTCCTTTTTCTGCAATACAATGTATTTATATTTGTTATGTTTTTTTAGTTGCCAATTGAAAGTCAGATGATCGCAAAATTACCCGATATGCTGAACGCTGAAGTGGTTTTGGGAACTGTTCAGAATGCTAAAGATGGAGTTGTGTGGCTTGGGTACACATACCTCTTCATTCGAATGGTTCGTGCGCCCACACTTTATGGAATATCTCACGACGATGCTAAAGAGGATCCTGAGCGTGAACAGCGGTGCGCTAATCTTATTCACACTGCTGCTGTGCAGTTAGATAAAAATAATTTAATGAAATACGATAAGAAGACTGGCCATTTTCAAGTGACAGAATTGGGTCGAATTGCGAGTCGATATTACTGCACAAACGAGACCATGGCTACTTACAATCAACTGCTGAAACCAACACTTAGTGAAATTGAACTCTTCAGAGTTTTCTCACTTTCATCTGAATTTAAGCACATCACAGTTCGAGAAGTAAATGATAATTTTCATTTTCATAAACTCATTATTTTTCCTTTTAATTATTTATTTTTATTTTTAGGAAGAAAAACTTGAACTGCAAAAATTGATGGATCGAGTTCCAATTCCCATTAAGGAAAGCATAGAAGAATCAAGTGCTAAAGTAAGTTTTGAGATGAATTTCATTGGTAAAAATCATTATTAATTTGTTTAAATTCATTTTTTAGGTTAATGTGCTTCTCCAAGCCTACATTTCACAGTTAAAATTAGAAGGTTTCGCGTTAATGAGTGACATGGTCTTTATTACACAATCTGCTGGTCGACTGATGCGAGCAATTTTTGAAATTGTATTGCATCGAGGATGGGCGCAATTGGCAGACAAAGCGCTCACCTTATGCAAAATGATTGACAAACGAATGTAAGATTTTTTTTCAATGTTGTCTACTGAATTTGTTACTAAAATTTTTTTCAATTTTTTTTTTAAAAGGTGGCAATCAATGTCCCCATTACGTCAATTCCGAAAAATTCCTGAAGAGGTTGTCAAAAAAATTGAAAAGAAGAATTTTCCATGGGAACGATTGTACGATTTGGGACCAAATGAAATCGGAGAGCTGATTAGAATGCCAAAGATGGGGAAAACGATTCATAAGTAAGTTTTGAAATTTGAACTAATAGTAATTTTTATAAATAAATTTGTTTCGCAGATATGTTCATCAATTTCCAAAACTCGAATTGGCCACGCACATCCAACCAATAACACGGAGCACCTTGCGGATAGAAATTACCATTACACCCGATTTCCAATGGGAAGAAAAAATTCATGGAAACTCCGAAGTAAATATTCGATTTTATATTGTTTTCTAATTAGTTATTTATTTTTATTTCGCAATTTCGCAATTTATAGGCCTTTTGGATTCTAGTTGAAGATGTCGACAGTGAAGCAATTTTGCATCACGAGTTCTTTCTTTTGAAGAGCAAGTTCGCGCAAGAGGAACATGTTATTAAGTTTTTCGTTCCTGTGTTTGAACCTTTGCCACCGCAATACTTCATTCGAATTGTTTCTGATCGCTGGATAGCGGCTGAAACGCAATTGCCCGTTTCATTTCGCCATTTGATTCTTCCGGAAAAGTATCCTCCTCCCACGGAATTATTGGACTTGCAGCCTTTGCCTGTGTCTGCTTTAAGAAATACTCAATTTGAGGCACTTTACAACGACAATTTTGCTATTTTTAATCCCATACAAACTCAAGGTAAGAGTAAAAAAATATTTAAAAAAAATGTTTTGTGTATTAATTTATTGAAAATTTTATTTTAGTATTTAATGCGGTGTACAACAGTGACGATAACGTTTTCGTTGGTGCGCCGACCGGAAGTGGCAAAAGCATTGTGGCGGAATTCGCGATTCTCCGTATGATTACAGTGAATCCTGAAGGAAGATGTGTTTACATTACTCCTAAAGAAGCATTGGTTGAGCAGCTGGCCAGTGATTGGCATAAAAAGTTTGGTATTGCTCTTGGGAAAAAAGTTGTGACACTGACTGGTGAAACCGGAACAGATCTGAAGTTACTCGCGAAGGTACTTTTTGGAAATATTTATTTATATTTTGATTTATAGTTTGATTTGTTTCTTTATTGGAACTGTTTTAATATAGGGTAACATAATCATCAGTACTCCCGAGAAGTGGGATGTATTATCACGTCGTTGGAAACAGCGTAAAAACGTTCAAAACGCAAATTTATTTATTGTGGATGAGCTGCATTTGATTGGAGGCGAAGATGGTCCAATTTTAGAAGTCATTTGCTCCAGGATGCGATACATTTCGTCACAGATAGAGCGCCAAATTCGAATTGTTGCTCTCAGTTCGTCATTGTCTAACGCCAAGGACATTGCGCAGTGGCTAGGATGTAATACGAATGCCACTTTTAATTTTCATCCTAATGTTCGACCTATACCTTTAGAATTACACATTCAAGTAAGCATGGGTTATTATATATTTTTACTGGTTTACTAATTCAAGATTAATTTTGTCTTAAGGGTTTTAGCATTACACACAATGCATCTCGTTTAGTTGCTATGAGCAAACCAGCTTATCATTCTATCGCTAAATATGCTCCGAAGAAATCGGTTATAATTTTCGTGCCTTCGAGAAAGCAAACACGACTAACGGCTATTGAAATGCTCACATATTGTGCAGCAGAGAATATCGGAAAGGGATTTTTGTGCTGCGACGAAGATGATTTGAAACCATTCTTAGAAAAGATATCAGATAATGTAAGTATAAAGAGCAGTGTGAAATCGAGAAATTTTAGAAAAATTGTTTTAAATTTTTATTTTAGACTTTGAAAGAGGTTCTTACTCGAGGAATTGCGTACTTGCATGAAGGTTTAACAGCTAGTGATAGGAAGATCGTGGAAAAGTTATTTGATTCCGGTGCCATTTTGGTGGTCGTTGCATCTCGAAATCTCTGTTGGGGATTAACACTTTCGGCCCATTTAACCATTATTTTGGACACGCAGTACTATAATGGAAAAATTCACGCGTAAGTAATTTATTTCACTACCGTAGGTAATAATAACCTGTGACATTTGCCCGAAGAAAACCAAATTTTATTCTGTGATTACCACAGGGAACGTAATTCATACTGTTAAATATTTTCTATAATATTCATAAACAGTCCCGTATTTTTGCTACATTTTCACCTTTATTATTTTAAAAAAATTCTATATTACTAATTTTTTTTTCTAGTTACGAGGATTATCCAATAACAGATGTACTTCAAATGGTTGGCAAAGCTAATCGACCGTTATTAGATGAAGATGGTAAAAAAATAAAATTAATTATTTCAATTTACAAAACAACCGTAACTAATTAGCGTATTTTTTATGCAGGAAAATGTGTACTTTTGTGTCAGAATTCGAAAAAAGACTTTTTTAAAAAGTTTTTATATGAGCCGTTACCAGTAGAGGTAATTAAAAATATTGCAAAGAACTGTTGATTTTGTAATAACTAAATATTATTTTTTTAGTCGCATTTGGACCATTGCTTACACGATCACTTCAATGCTGAAATTGTTACTAAAACCATTGAAAACAAGCAAGATGCTGTCGATTACTTGACCTGGACATTTTTGTATCGTCGAATGACACAAAATCCAAATTACTACAATTTACAAGGCAAGTAGAAATATTTTGGTATTTTTAGGTAGATTTTAATTGAATTTTTTTTCTCGAATTAGGAGTTACTCATCGACATCTTTCTGATCACTTATCCGAATTGGTAGAAAATACACTCGGTGACTTGCAACAATCCAAAGTAATAATTTTTATAGTAATTTTCTAAAAGACAAATTGTAACTAAATTTCATACGTAATTTATTTCAGTGTGTAAGCATTGAAGATGAAATGGATGTAACGGCACTCAATCTCGGCATGATTGCGGCATATTATTACATCAATTACACTACTATTGGTAAGTCTTATTATTTAGGTTTTTTAATATAAAATTGTGTAATGTATACGGTTTTTTTATTATAGAATTATTCAGCTTATCACTGAATGCAAGGACAAAGATTCGAGGACTGATTGAAATTATTTCATCAGCCGCAGAATACGAAACTATTCCAATACGACATCATGAAGATTTAGTATTAAAACAACTGACAACGCGTTTACCCAACAAATTACCCAATCCAAAATTGAACAATCCGCACGTGAAAACAAATCTTTTGCTCCAAGCTCATTTGTCACGAATGCAGCTGTCAGCGGAACTACAATCGGACACAGAAGACATTTTAAGCAAAGCTGTACGTCTGATCCAAGCGTGCGTCGATGTTCTCAGCAGTAACGGATGGTTATCTCCCGCTTTGGCTGCCATGGAGTTAGCTCAGATGGTGACACAAGCAATGTGGAGTAAGGACTCGTATTTGAAGCAACTGCCTCATTTTACAAACGAAATAGTCAAGAGATGCACCGACAAAGTATGTTATACGAATTTCGTTTTTGAAAATCGAGATTAAAATGTGTGTATTTTCTTTCAATAGGATGTGGAATCAGTTTTCGATATTATGGAATTGGAAGATGAAGATCGTAACAAGTTGCTTCAGTTGAACGATTCTGCAATGGCTGATGTTGCTAGGTTCTGCAATCGGTATCCGAATATCGAATTGACGTACGAAGTTCAAGATAAGGAATCATTAAAGAGGTATTTAACAATTATTATTGTAATTCCGCATAAATTAATACTATATTTTTTTATCTTTTAATTCAGTGGATCGCCGGTAAATGTTGTTGTTCAGCTGGAACGTGAAGATGAAGTAACTGGTCCTGTTATAGCTCCATTTTTTCCTCAGGTACATTTTGTATTTATTTGTTAAAACCATTTAAAATAATTTTTATTTTTATATTTATATTTATTCAGAAACGGGAGGAAGGTTGGTGGGTAGTGATTGGCGATCCTAAAAACAATTCCCTCATTTCCATTAAACGATTAACGCTTCAACAAAAAGCTAAAGTCAAATTAGACTTTGTAGCTCCTCAAGCTGGGGATCACACATACACGTTGTATTTTATGAGTGATTCATACATGGGCTGCGATCAAGAATATAAATTTGCTATTGACATTCGAGATGCGGACAGTGAAGCCGAGAATTCTGCCAGTGACAGCGATTAAATATTACGTGTAATATTACGTGTTTATTTTATTATTACGTCATCTGTGTATAAATATTTTAATGTTCATAATAAACATAAACTAATGAATACACACAGTGATGTTGGTATGGGTTGGTTTCTTATTCTTGGTACTGTAAATTTTATTAAATTGCTAAAGAGGTATTTTTTTATTATCTTATTGAAAATACTGTAATGGAACATGACAAGTATATAATTTTTTTTAGTTCTCGTTGCTCTCGTTCCTAAATTTTTTACACTAAACATCCTGAAATTTAATTTTGTTTTGAAGATTAATGACTGCAATTTCTATTGTAATATTGCCGTACTTTAAAATTAATTACAATCAACAAATATGTATTTCTTGTTAATGCTAGTCGGATTGTTTTGCACGTTTTGCGAGGGTCAGAAGAAACAAGTGAGTTTTTTTGCAATTCTAAAAAGATTTCTATTTACATGTCGGTATTAAATTGTGACTATTTTGTAAAAATCTGGGGTGCACACAAACAATCGTACGACGAATTTTAACTTACTATATACTTTATAAATTACAAATTTAACATGCAAAATTTGCACTAAAAGTATCTTAATTTAAATTTGCCGTAACATTATTATTTATGAATTCAGCCCCCTGGATTTTATAAACATTATTTATTTTTGCAGTTGCCTACCAAGGAAAGTGATTGGCAAACTATTAAAGAAACGGAAAGTGTTTATTATATAGGTCACGAAGCATTACCGTGGGTTGAGGCAATACGTTTTTGTAGTAAAAGAGGCGCTCAGTTACTATCTCTTGAAACGAAAAAAGAAGAACTCGAAGTGTTGGCTTTAGTTCCAATTAAAGGTTTTTTTTATATTTATATTCTTTTTTTTTTGGTAAAAAACGGATCAGTGGGAAGCTGATTTATTTTCCTGTAATTTTAATGTAGAGAGACGTAGATATGAATATTGGACAAGTGGAGCAAATATTTTGAAAAATGAATTTATTTGGATGGCTACAGGACAACCGTATCTAGGAAACTATTTTAACTTCTGCACTGCGAATTTACTGACTCTTCAGAATGAAGACCATTGCGTCATAGCAAATGACAGGCGTAAATGTTGGCAGACATTACATTGCGATGCCCGTGTTCGATTTATTTGCGAAATGGAAAGTAATGTTTATTTGGAGTAAATTGTGTAAGGAAACTGTTATTATTTAAAAAGAATTAAAAAAAAAAAATTCAGTACAACAAAATTAATTTAATTTTTTTTTTCTATTAAGGAATTACACTTTTTATTTTTAAAAAAATACTAAATACGTATTTACATATCATTATATATGGAACAATAATAATAATAATGCAGATCCAAAACTGTAAAATCTAGTAAACTACAAAAATGTACAATTTAGCAATGCACTTTCGTTCAGTTTTGGAATAATCTGTTAGGCCTCAAATAGTCAATACAACATCATCAACACTTTTTGGGTGGGGCGAGGGAGTTTTTTCTCTTTATAATTTACAATATTTATTGCATTGTTACAAGAAACAAATATACAGGTTTATTTTTAACATATCAATCGAACTTGTCCAT
The DNA here is from genome assembly GCA_000239455.1 of Strigamia maritima. Lineage (NCBI taxonomy): Eukaryota > Metazoa > Arthropoda > Chilopoda > Geophilomorpha > Linotaeniidae > Strigamia > Strigamia maritima. The sequence goes on from JH432222.1 coordinate 26,474, forward strand.
TTCATACATTTCTCGTAAGAGGCGTTCAATTGGAATTTCACCTATCGTCTCTTTGAAAAATATTCGCTCCACTACTCCTGGTGTCACTCCTCTCAGACATGGCAACAAGAGAAGCAGTCGACCGAAACGCGTTGGTTGTCGAGGGTATTTATGGCGAATGTAATCACCCAATATGAACTGTGCTTGATCTTGAAGCATTTCCACTGGCTGAATATCGCATAGGCCGAAGATTTCTGTAGTGATTCATAAGAAACATACTTTTGTCTCCTTTTCTTTAAGTTTTCATACGCTTTCCTGCATTGCTCTCAAAAATTTCAGTTTTCAGATTTGATTTATTTGAATAAAAAAATTTAAACTAATCGGCTTTTATAATTTTACGCGCACATTATGGAAAACCCGTAAAATGTTTCAAATAAAGCTGCAATTTACTGAAAATCAATTTCTTTTCCTCAAAATTTGCTATTTTGAGCCATTCAATGTACTTTTGTATTTTTCAAGGATTTCTAATATTGCAATTAAGCTGTACTGACCTGGTTTAAAAAGTGCAATGGCTTTAAGACATCCACATTCGGTCACATCAGGCGATAGTTGTCGGAAACGAGCTAAAATCTCTTGAATGTAACGCATTCCTGTCATTGCCTCACTCGAATTATCTGATATTTTGCTATGAAATTTGGAATTAGTGAAGATTGTATTTAGGTCCATTGGAACTGACCACTGGGCCAAATTCAGAAGAAACAAATCTTTCCACGATTCTTCCAACAGAACAGTCTTATTTTAAAATATTAAAAAAAAAATATTTTTTTTTTTAGAAATTTTGAAAATTAATTTAAGAAAAATAAAATTTGATTTACCTGATCATCTTTGGATAAGGTCTGGAACGGTGACAAACATTTCACCCACTGAACCACCATAAAAAGTAAACGTGCTGTTGTTTCTTGTAACGTTTCCCACAGCAGAGGGGGCACAGTATCCATTGGTCCACACGGGAGACTCACTTTGTTGTTCATAGTCCAAATGTATTCCTGAAAATGAGAACTTAAGCTTTATTATATGTACATACAAGCAACATCATTTTAATAAAATTTAATTTTTAACTGAATTGATGCTGGCTGTCATGAATACAAGCAAATAGAATGTCTATACCCATAAATTAATGTGCGTTTGGTTGTGTCGCACGTGTTACCTGACATTTTTCTGCCGAGAGCAAAGTTTGTTGAAGCCCCGGGTTGTGCGGACTCCCGTGAGAGGCCGCGCGGCATGAGCTCACCTCAGGCGGGGCGGCTTTTGGCACCATCAAGCTTGCTGGCGGTTGAAACAAATCCAACTTAGCCGGTTTGACGTTGACATCTTTTGGCTTAGGCTTTCGTGGACCGCGTTCGTGTTGCACTGCTATTTGTGACAGCACAAAGCTCATGTTTTATACGCATTTACTAGTAAAATAAATTTATATAAATAGCTGCAACATACCATCTTTATTCATGGCAGAATCAAAACATTTTTTCAGCCGACACGCTCTGCATTGGTTTCGATGTGTTTTGTCGATGGGGCATTTGCCTTTGAGGTCGCCTTGAGCTTTACATGTGTAAATGCGATTGCGATGAATGCTTCGTTTGAAAAAACCTGAACAACCTACTAACAGCAAACGCGGCATTACTATATTGAAATTCAAATCAAACTAACAATATACGTTGTAATATTTCAAACTGTTAAACGGTTTTATGCGGAATCATCCTAAGTATTAGTATCACCATATATTGCGCGTTAATGTTAATGTAGAAAACTTTCAGCTAATTTACTCGCGCAACTACATCAAATCGAATTTTTTATGTGCGCATTAAGAAAACTACATTCTCGTATCACCGTATGTAAGCCGAACTTCAATTTAAAAATTACGGTACGGTACCATAAAATACTCCTTGAAATGAAATCTCACTAATAAGCTTAGCAATAATACAGAATATCCGAATAAATTCAAATTTAGCACAGTCGCAAAATGCAGTATTTAATAAAATGCAGCGCCGATATCGAACTTACAAAATCACAAAATAATAACTAAATACAAACCATCGCAGCTGTAAATTCCGTAATGCTTTCCGGAGCTTCTGTCTCCGCATACTTTACACGGAATGTCAAGCAATCTGTCTCCTATTCATAAAACAGGAGAAATCAAAGTCACTAAATTGTAATATTTAGATTTAAACAGAAGTAGCTACACAAACTTCTGATTTAAAATACTGTACGAGAGTATCAATATTTTTGCCATGTAATACGGCATCAACATATGAAATGCGTTAAAAATTCAACGCAAAATTCTGTTTTTAGCCAGAGAAAACAAACAAAACCTTCGTGACAAAATACAGTTTTTAATTAAAAAAGCGGCCCAAAATTTGCTATGATATTTTTCTTGCAATTGCAATTACAATTATAATTAACACAAAAACTGAATTTTGAAAATTGGAACAGCATGCAATTTTTTTTTTTTTTCTCAGAAAGAAAAAGAAACGGGAAAGCCGTGATAATGTCAATAGCTATCCAAATCTGGAGAAGTTATCTTAAGATGCCTACGGATGTTGGTCGGTGTTTGTATAGCAGTGAAGCGCGACCACGTTTGCAAAGATTGGCTGACCTTTGGTGTGTAACCCAGCATGCCTTGGGTGCTCGGTGGGAAAACCTCTCTTGAGCAGCTTGCTCCCCCCATCCCGTGATAGTTCTAGAAGGGCTTTTGGCCCTACTTACCTGTGCCCATGGTGAATAGTTGAGGAAAGGGCCGTGCCGAGCTAGGAAGCTAGTGAGATAGAGTGATGCGTGAAGCGCTGAGCAACGCTGCTTTTATGCTTGCCAGTTTGTCAGGCGAATTAAATACTTTGGGAACCGAAACAGGTGGACTGCTGGTCTCCTTCTATCCGATGATTGGTGTGCTCGGCAGAGTTGTCAATAAACGAATTTTCAGGCATTTATTATTTACAGACAGAATACAAAGATTCTTGCTACTTAAACCGTAGGATTGAGAATATAAAAAAGTCTCATGATTTCCATCAGTTGAGAGCTTTATACAAGAAGCCATGTTGGGACAAATGGAATACAGTATAACTATTATTTTTCCCTCCTCCACTTTTTTATTATTTTTTTTTTTTAAAAATAAATATTATTAATTTTGTCATTTATAAGTAAAAATTATAACTTTTAATTTTGGTGTTGTAAATAATGAAATTAGTAATTGGGATATATTAAATAATGAAATTGTAATTATTAAAACATTTATAATTTTGGATAAGTATTGACATGTGTATTACCTTGTTTGTATATTTTGACACGTGTGGATAGGATAGACTCCATACATAACGACGCGCGCACAAAACACACTCACAATCTCATATTTATTACCATGCTGACAAATAGAGGAGAAATTCCTTGTTGGGTTCAATGGAGCAAGAAAAGGAGAAGTACATTGGATCTTTTCGGGCAAAAACAGTTTATTTCTAAAAGTGTAAAATGTTACAACCAACAAAAAAGTTGAAAGCAAATAAAGAAAAAATAATACTTATAGATAAATGGTATACATATATATAACTTTTTCTGTTAAACTTAAAGTGGTTGGCAATGTGTGGATTTTAATGTACAAAACAAAAAGAAAAGAAAAAGAAAATAGACGATGCAACTAAAACTAAACCATTATCTAATTTCAACATAAGAGTAAAAGAAGCGCTTGGACTGCACGCACAAACATCAATATTGTTACACTCTGTGACATGACTGAGATTTCGATAACAGCAGAGCCACCGCACACCTCGACTCCCATTAGGACGACCTGCATTGCCCCACCCCGTCACTCGTGACTCAGGAAGACATCAATCTCTAGTAGAATTATGGGATAGCATCATCGACTAACACAACTCCCACGTTACAATGTCATTTCTCATCAAATATTCACCTATTGTGTGGTCTTAAGACATTTCAACAAAAACTAACTTTCTTTATTAACAATTGATTAATCTTAAATTTCATCTGCTACTTCTTCCTTCAGTATCAGCCTTGTCAATAAACTTTTTGCAACAATGATATCATGCATTAGTTTTAACCATTTCATCCGTGCACTCGAAATTTGTCGAAATATTCAGGTGTCAATCACTGATTAATTTTTTAAATTTCTGAGTTTTTTTATTATTTTTTTTAAATATATATTGTACTGCATCGTTTGATGAGTATATACTAGCAAGTTGGCGACTTTGGCAAAAGATGGCGTTGACCATGACTTAAAATGTTTCTTTGTGGGCTTAGATGAAAAGCACACGAGAATAGATTGCTCTCTACAGCATCCCTCTGTCTATAATTCGAGGCGAACACATGTTGCCTTTCACATGAATTATTAATCCCCTAAGTGGCAGTGTTTCACTTGGCCAACGAATCAGGGCTATTTCCGACATGGATTAAAAGGAAGTCTTCACGTGTTTAGAAGTACTATACAAACAAAATGATCAGATAATAAAATTTGAAAATAGTTTAATCCTCAAACTGCTGCAAATGCTGCAAAATGTGTGCTCACTTTCTTATATTTAAAAAAAAAAACAAAAAACTAGCGCCATTGCGTAGAATTAAATATAAACTCATGACGACCAGAATAATTACCTATTGCAGTCATAATTTAAAAAAAAATCTGAAATAAAAATAAATCGATGTTTGATAGTTTGACACAAATAATACTTCATTAAAACGATTTTTTTTATTGAATTTGTTATAATAAATCATATAACGAATAACAATTAAATCACAATTGTCATAATGATGATTACGGTATTTCTTAAAATTAATAATGGCTTCCAAAAGAAAAAGAAAAAAAAAACCTGAAATAGAAATTAAAGAATTGAATCGGTGGTAACCCTTTGATCAGGCTTGTCGTCACCATCGCCTAAGTCATCCTTTTAATTTTCTATCAGGTGTTTGAAATCCCATCCCGTGCCATTCGTGTCGGACTTGGCGATTGTAGGGCGCTTAGGTCCATAATCTGTCAGCTTGGTAGGAAAATTGAATTTCGCTGTGCCACTTCTCCTTGTGTGGCAACGAGGGATCTAACTTTGTGAATTTATCGATCCATAACAGTTGTGAAATATGCTTGTTAAGTGAAGCAGAAGAGCCGCGAGTATGGAGCATCGAAATGGATTCGAAATATCACTCTGGGATGAAGCGCGCGCATGAGTCAGCTGCTTTTTACCCAGGCTGTGGGAGGAGAAAATGCAGGTAAAAAAATAAAAAGGGCAGATTGAAGAGCACACAACATTTCTTCCCAGCAGGAATTAAGTTGAAATTAAATAAACACTATTCGCTTTCAACAATTTTAATCTTTTTTCTTTTTTAAATGCAAACTTTTATACAATTTTTTCTAGGACTCAAATTTGTCAACAAACAAAGCCGATAATGTAACAGAAAATTCAAGTAAAAGTTTACAACAAAAACACATTTTTCAAAACAAAAAATATATTTTATTTAGTAAATGCATTTTGAATTAGAATTCATATAAATCTTATTTCTAGTTTTATTACATTTCTATCTAATTTTAATTGGCATCCTTAGAGGTTATAGCGGTTGCAACTTTTTTATTTGCTGTTGTTTCCGTTGGCGAGATGTAGTGATAATTTATGAATCGAAAGCCCTGAACTAACTGTGCACATTCATTGGCGAAGTGGCAGGCAAAAAGTAACATGTTGCGTGGTTGAACTTTCAGGGCAAATCTCATAAACAGAGCAGAGTAGACACATAAGGCTGAAATTTATATTCAATTCGTTATTTTTTAAATGTAATAAATAAAATTTAAAAATTAAAAAAAATAACTTAATCACCGCATGTCATGTTCCCACTAACCATGCTTGCATCTTTAGTTGCTATGTCTGACATAGCAGCAATTGGAATTCCCCAATTGGCTACAGGACCCCAAAAATGCTATAAAAATATGTTAATTTTCAATTAAACAAACAATAATTTAAAAAAATAATACTTACTGTGCTAAAATCCGTTTATTTCGACATGAAAGGAAAGAGAAAAAGATTTATCGATTATTAAGATAATATTATTTCTCCCATTTTTTATTTTATTTTCGTTTTTTTCTTTTTTCAACAACAAAATCGTCGCATCCGATGGTGGCGCCATCAGTTGCAGATACGGATCAAATGGAGGTATGTTTTCAAAAATGTTTTAAAACGCGTGGATGCCTCGAGAAGCTGCTTGGGAAACAATTCTTCCTTTTGTCGCTTCATTAAGTTAAATTAATTTCAAAATTGCAAACAGAAAAAAAAAATATAATTATATGATCAGCTGTTGTGTTGTGCAGATGGCGCAAATATTAGGCTTATTAACACAATCAATTTCTAAGTTTGTACAGTTCATCTAGATATGTTTCGACTTTGGAGTTGTCTTTTTTAAGTATTATTGTTAGAAAGTTTTTTTTAGATACGTACCTCATCAAATATGAGCGGAATTCTGGGGTCTTTAATTGGGTCATCGCTTTTTTAATCATATTGCTGGCTGCCATTTTGGGAACTTTTCTGCTAAGATGGAAATAAATTACGTAAGAGGTAAAAGCTGTTTTTAACGACCTTCATCACACTAATCATAACCCATTTCGGACAGAATTTCTTACCGTTTCTTTGTTGTTGTTGTCTAGAATGTGCAGACGACTGCGTTGATTGAACTCGCGACAATAGTTTACAAAGTTTACAAAAGTTCAAAAGTATTTTTTTTTTTTAAGAAATAGAAAAAAATATAAAATTTAAAAGTATAATTTGGACTGATCGTGTTCTCTGTGCCGCATTGAATTTTTTTTTTATAATGTCAATCATATAAATGTAACTATAGATGGCGATACCATATTAGTCATTCGCGCATCCTCGCTTTTTTTTCTTTTTTTTTAAATTCTACTTTTATGTTTACAATACAAGAATAAATTTGGCCTCAGAATAATTTAAACGAAAAAAGTTGGTGTAAACTTTTTTATCATGCAAATTACAAACAAAAGAAACAATAGTTTGCATATAGTACGGTACCCGTATATATTTTTTAAACGAGCACATATGAGCATTCGATGCGAGATTCGATGAGCATTATTTCAGTGTCAGTTTGAAAATTAAAAACCAAGAACAAAAACGTCCTGCCAACTAATTTTATTGCTATTATTAAAATATTACAAATAAAAATTATATGATTAAAAACTGATTGTTGTTGTTCCACATGATACATGAAACTTTCAGGAAACCGACCGATTATATGGATCATTAAGAGCAGAATGAAGACATTCTTCGTGCACAAAATGATTTTATGAAATGAACGGATAAACCGAAATATTTTCTGCACTTCGATTAGTACCTAGCGGCCTATTGAAAAAACTATACTTGGGGATATAATTTCAGTTGTTTTCCACGTTTATTTGAAAACAATTTTTATATTTATGCAAGCAAATTATAAATTATATTTTCGATTATTTTTCCGTTTTAATTTCTAGCCGCAGGAGGGCAGCACCGCCGATTTTCAACGGAAGTGACAACCGACAACGACAAACGAAGATTTCTTCCTCGATTTTCCCGGTGGTTTTCGTACTCACTTTCTTTGCAATCTTGCTGTTTGCGCTACTATGTCGGTTCAAGGAACGCTGTCGGCCGCAGAACGTTCTATTCGTTCAGTATTTGGTAAAATATAAATTTGAAACTATAACTATGGATATAAAAGGAGTAACTCCTTTAAAAATTTTGTACATCGCTGTTTTAATTAATAAATCTGAAAACATTAATTGCTTTCGTTATTCCACAGTTGGAAACATTCCATACGAAGCTACAGAGGAACAGCTTAAAGACATCTTTTCAGAAGTAGGACCCGTAATAAGTTTCAGGTAGAGGGAATTGTTGAAATCATTGAATAAATAAACACTCATTCACTTTTTGTACTTGCAGATTAGTTTACGATCGTGAAACTGGAAAGCCGAAAGGTTACGGATTTTGCGAGTATAAAGATCAGGACACAGCTCTCAGTGCAATGCGGAATTTAAATGGTTACGAATTGAATGGCCGAGCACTTCGTGTAGATAATGCAGCAAGTGAGAAGAATAAAGAAGAATTAAAAAGTAAGTTATTTTAAAATGTATTGCTAAATTTTTATTATTTTTTTAACGAAAATTTATATTATTTAGACTTGCAAGCTGCCTTGGGCGGCCCGCCGCAAGAAGTGAGTATCCAGGTTTGGTTTTTTCATCTTTGAAAAATGAAATAAAATTATTAAATTTGGTACTGTTTAATCATAGAGTCCATATGGAGGCGAAGTAGATTCGGATAAAGCTCCAGAAGCTATATCTAAAGCTGTTGCTAGCTTACCGCCTGAACAAATGTTTGAATTAATGAAACAAATGAAAGTATGGTGTTAGGATCTTTGTTTTAAATATTTTTTAATGATGGTTTGTTGTAGCTCTGTATTCAGAATAATCCAAACGAAGCAAGGAAGATGTTGTTACAAAATCCTCAACTTGCTTACGCTTTACTTCAAGCTCAAGTTGTTATGCGCATTGTCGATCCACAAGTAGCAATGGTAATTTTATTACAAAATGTTAATTTTGACAATTTATTCAATTTCTTTTTTGTTTTGTTTTAACAGAGTATGTTGCATCGTGCGAACAGTGCACAAGCTTTGCAAAATTTAACGGATTCAGCAAATTCCAGTGTAAGAGGTTTTGGAAATGTAAAAGCAAAGAAAAAACTTAAAGATATTTTTTAAAAATTAAATCTAGAATGCTATTACTAACAATGTAGCATCTGTAACTGGAAGTGTAAATTTTGTAGACAACAACTTTGGATCAGGTAAATTATTTTGCAAGAAAATTTTCAAATTAATAATAAATATTTTTTTTAATTAGGCATTTCTCGACACAGTCCAGCTCCCCAATTGCCATTACCATCATCTCTCTTACGACCATCGCGTCCTGCATTGCTGGGAGACCATCCCGCAGATCCAGTTCGAGGGTCGAACAATTCGGGTTTGGGAACTCAATTTAATGAACCGCATGGTGTGCTTAACTATTGTTTAAAAAAAAGTATTGCGTTAATCAAACTAAATTTATTTAGGTCGCGACTTTGATATGCGAGATCCTCGTGGTATGGACCCGCGTAATTTGGGCGATAGAGATATGCGCGTTATGGGACCAGGAGGTGGTGGAAGAGATCCACGAGATACACCGCGAGACCCACGAGAATTACGGGATTCTAGAGATCCACGCGCAGATTCTGATATTAGAGGAAATTACGATTCTCGATTTAGGTAGGGAAAAAATATAAACATCAATTTGGTGATTTTCTATGCTAAAATTCGTCATATTTCTTAATTGACAGGGATAACGATCGTGGTATGTTTGAAGGACGATCTGGATACGATCAGAGGGGCACTGTCCCTTTCGACACAAGCCTGTTTGAACCCCGAGATCCAAGATTGCAACCCAGTACTCAAGGAGCTGCAATTAGTGTTCCTAATTTGAGACCTCAAGTGAGTATTACGCAGAACTGATTACGCGTAGACAATTGCCTGAATAAAACTCATTGTTTTTATAATAGATTTAAGAAAAAACTATTTTTTATTTTTACGTATCTGCGTTGTATTTAAGCTGTTTATTACACCAAATTGTGGAGATTTTGACCCGTATTAACTTGACTTTCTGTTGCAGATGGCAGGATTAGGGAGAAGCCTTAATTTAGCCAACATGTCGCCCATGGGAAATGTTAACAGGAATGCAAGCCCGTCTCAGATATCAGCACAGGATCAGGAAAAGGTACAATTTAAGCTTTTTATGGCTCTGGATTTTAACTTTTTATATTTTTTGAAATTTATTTTAGGCTGCCCTAATCATGCAAGTTTTGCAGTTGTCTGATCAACAAATATCAATGTTACCACCTGAGCAACGACAAAGTATTATGGTTCTTAAAGATCAAATCGCTCGAAGTGCGCAGCCGCAGTGAAAAAAAAAAAAATGTAAACCTGACTTTGAATAATGATTTTTTTTCTACGTAAAATTTGTATCGAATTATAAATATTAAGATAAGATTCCTCATAAGAGATTGTAGATGCAACACAGATTTTTGAAAACATGAAACCAGTTTTTGCAGGTGTGCGTTGAATTGCATTCACCTAATTTAAGCAAACACTGGAAGTGGGTTATGACAAGTTGTGTTAACTGAGAGCTAAACAATAAATCATTTCAAACTCTCTAAAATGGGTCATGGATTTAAGGGTTTTTCTCCAAATACCGAAAATAAGAGTGTTCATTGAAAAAGTTATACATTTGTTAGCACATATTTTGTTGAAGTAGTTCCATTGCTGATTTGTAGCAATAAGCTCATTGATTGTAGTAATCTAGTGAATGGTTTTAACATACATGTCACGATTAATTTGTCCCAAAATAACATTCATGCTAAAGTGTATTATTAATTTTACGACTTTTTTTTAATAATAAATTTAATGAATTTCTGTAAATGGATACGATTTCTTTGTGACGTAATATTGCGCAGGCGTATTACAGACTGGCGCCTGCGCAAATCTGCACGAATACTTTGGGAGGGGAATCTGTTGCGACACATTACTGTCCGCTTTCTACTCGTCCGCTTAAAAAAGTTCGTCAATTAGCAGCCAACTTTCACCATGTCGAACGATCGGGAAAATGATGCGTCAGATGTTCCCGAAATTGAATTAATAATTAAGGTGAGTCGTACAAGATTTCCAACAACTTTTTTTCCTAAACTTTAAAACTTTCCATAGCATTTGGTGAGATTGAAATTAGGCCTAACGGTTAGCACTTAACATTCATCCTTGCTAATTGAAAAACGTAAAGCCGTTAAAGTAACTTATTAACTAACTGCGTCAATATAGTTGCCACACGAGAGATCGCCGAGATAAAGATGCTATCTGTTGTAACTTTTGTTCGCTCATTCTCATACCTTCCAAGATTGGTTGATTGAATTTCGTGAGAAATTTACAAATTTTAAACAAAACGGTCACATTAACAATCATGAAAATAAAGCCATTTTATTATGCCAAATTAAACGTTAGAAATAGTGCTTTTCGGTGAAATGATAAATTCCTGCCCCACCCTATTATCCTGTATTTTTTTTTGTTATTTTTTTAATAATTTTATTTATATAATATTTCTTTGAATTTACAGGCTTCCACCATCGATGGGCGCAGAAAAGGAGCGTGCCTTTTTTGCCAGGAATACTTTATGGACTTGTATTTGTTGGCCGAGCTGAAAACCATATCTCTCAAAGTTACAACAGTGGATATGTTGAAACCGCCTCCTGACTTCCGAAGCAATTTTGAAGCGGCACAACCGCCTATTTTGGTCGATAATGGAATGGCAATTTTGGAGAACGAAAAAATTGAGAGACATATCATGAAAAATGTTCCTGGTGGGCATAACTTGTTTGTCCAAGATAAAGAAGTGGCGCTAAAAATAGAAAACATTTACAGCGTAAGTTTTGACAGATTGATATTTTTTATATATTTTTTATGTTTTTCCTGCTTTCGGACGTTCTAAAATGTTTTATAAATTAAAAATTAAAAAAGGGGTAAATCTAGGTTAGATACATGTTCTCAATATTTTTCAATTGGTCTATTTGAGGCCAATGTATTGAGGACGGGACAATTCGACAGGGCATTTTTTGAAGGGGGGCAATCAAGTGGAATGACGGTAGTTGATTAGAATTCATGTTCGGTTTATTTTCTTATCAAATATAATTATATTTTTCATATTCATGGGTGACTTGAATGAAGGTCAATTGTTTATTTTTTTATGTTGGTTTATCTGATTATATTTATATAGAAATTCAAGCTGATGTTAACAAAACGCGACGAGTCTTCGAAAAATGTTCTTCTTTCCAACTTGAAAAAAATCGACGAACATCTGGGATCAAAAGGCACTCGTTTTCTTACCGGTGATACCATGTGTTGTTTTGATTGTGAATTAATGCCACGTTTGCAGCACATTCGAATTGCTGGTAACTAAAAATAATTAATCATAACTGAAATATATTTATAAATTATATTTTGTTTTATTTTTTTAAGGAAAATATTTTTCCGACTTTGAAATTCCAATGAATCTTAAAAATTTGTGGCAGTATATGTTCAACATGTACCAATTGGACGCATTTGTGCAGTCGTCGCCTGCGGATCAAGATATCATCAACCATTATAAACTTCAACAAGGGGCCAAAATGAAGAAACACGAAGAGCTGGAGACTCCTACTTATACTACGACTATTCCTGCAGGAGCTGAGATCCATGCAAGGGCGTGAGATTTTTACAGGTGCGTATTGATAAAATTTTATCTATAATATTAATTTTACTTTTTTAAAATATATCTATTAAAGTTAAATTATCATAGTTTTAAGAATGAAAAGTTAATTGTGATATATGAGTTGTTGCAATTTTATGAGTTATAAAGAAATCAATTAAATATTTAATAAATTTATGTAATTTTCAATTGCAGGGATCCCATATCTTTGATCTATAAAAGGAAGACTACCGAGATAAAAAAAATTCCATTATCAAGCATTGTAATTCACACTTCAAGTGACTATTTTTGCCATTTATAAAAAAAAAAATGCAATTATCAATTTTTGTAGATTTAGTTTGAAAATTATTAATTATGTTACATAAATAGGGTAGCAAATTATATAAATGTTTTAGATTTACTTGTTTTTCAATCAAAGTACTTAACAAATTTTAAAAACTTTCTTTCTTTGGTCAGTGGATGTGGGATGTACAGGGCCTTATTTATACAATACATCTATTTTTTTTTCTAAAGCTTGATGTAAGTAAAAATCCCATTAATATCACAAGACAAGAAATGTGTTAACAAATAATACACGTTTTTAAATTCCACAAGTTAAACATGAACAATAATAATGTATTAAAGTTTGCCATTGATGTTGGAGTTGTTAGATGATTATTATTCCAAGAAATGAACACAGCATAAGTAACAATTTTTTTTTGTACTAATGATTCACTTTACGATTTTTGACTATTTTTTTTTCTTCTTTATATCATTTTGCTTTTTATTTTGCTATGTTGGAAATGATTATAATAATTTTTGTATGAATAACTTTAAACAAAATTTTGTAGCTACATTTTTTTTCTTTTTAAAGGCCGTCACAAGGACAACCCCTAGGGTTTTAGTAAAGCAAAGTATGGACATATGTACACTTGTTTATGCTAATTAATTTAATTTTTTTCCAATATTTACTGTAACGTTTTGGTTACTTTGTACTGTGGCCTTATTTAAGTTATTAACCATTCTAAGTAATGGCTAAAAGTGATCTGAAACGCGTTGTTTCAATTAATAAATGTTTCTGAACTGAAGTTTGTCTTCTTTTTTTCTTAATAATAAAATTTTTATTTGTTATTATGGCGTATATTTTTGTTTGGCAGACGACCAAATTTTGTTGCTGTTTTCTTATGTAGTATTGAATCCAAGGAGAAAAATCCTCATTCCTCTTCGCCCAGAATCCTTCCAAAATATTCAATTTTTATAATAATCACCCCCCCCCCCTCTATTACCGCATTAAATTTGTATTTAATTTACGCCTTTTTTCCTCCTACATTAATTTCCTCTATTAATGTGTGTTGGTGCAATAACTAAATAGAAGGAAGTGAACTTCTAATCTTGGATACGTATTAAATTAGCATTTTATCACATGATGAGCAGTGCCTACAGCCTAAGATAATACATAAAAAATATTTCTCCTAATGTTTTTCAGATACTGGGCCAAAAATGGACCAGCAAAATTCGAAGGTAAATTGACCTCATGAACCAGTGAGCCACCGAATAATATTATTCTGTGAGTGAGCCACCACTGGGTTGTGGTATCATCCGCTTGTAATAGATGTCGCTCTTAGCTTAAACTTGCCTCCATTTTTTGATTGAATCTCGAATTTGACGATCGAGTACTTGTTTATTAATGCAGTTCTGTGAAGACCCAATGAAAGATTTATCAACAACACTAAATCGGTTAGAATGAAAGAATCAAATGCCAACTTTTACATGCTTATTAACAATGATAAAGAAAGATTGTATAATAACAACAATTTCTAAGCTGCATATTTTGAATGGAAAGACTTATTTGATATTTACACTTTTTCAATTCGTGTAACAACTAATTTTTTGTATTTGTGCATACCATGGGATTATGCCTCGATAAAGAAATTAATCGAGAAGATTTTCCCGATTTCTCAGCGCTAAGTTTGCTAGTTGAACCACCTGTGTGGTTGGACGCAATACGTATGCTATCTCATAACATATCCATATCTGTCAGTTTTGTTTAGTTCTCAATTTTTTTCTGTAGTTTTAAGTATTATTTATTAGTGAATTTTGGATTTGATTTGCTTTACAAATGAAACATGAAATTTCAACTTTAAACGTCTTTATTGCAGGTCAAGGTAAATCCAGTGAAGAAAACTTATTCCAAGAATTTGAAATGAGTGAATTTAAGGTTCATCATGATGTTAGCGAGTTGATAAAGCTTTTAAGGTGAGTTAAACATTTACGAGATGTTAAATTAAGATTTTAACAGTTTTAATTTCTTTTTATTTTCAGTGGAGGAACAGAAGGCATTACCGCCAATTTGTATACGGATCTTTTACTAAAGAATAAATTGCCTTATCTAACCACTCAGGTAATTTTAACTCTAATTATAATTTATATTACATAACGCAAGTTGTGACGTTTGTAATTGCTCCAGATGTCATCGTATAATGCTGTACGTCGATTGGCAGAAATGAGTGCGAGTCAACAGGATTTCTTGGATTTATATGAAGAACTTAAATCGAAAAAGTGTCTTTCTTTTTTATCAAAATGTTAATATCAGTAGATTTAACAATTTTCTTTTACTTAGCATTAAACATCTGAATTCATTAATTTATTTGTTATCTAAAATTGCTGAAGATCCAACGGTATAGATTTACAATAGCTACTTTTATGCATGGCCTATAATGAGCTTTATATATTGCAGACGAAGGCATTTTTGGAGAGTACACCTGCACAAAGACAACCGAGTCAGGAAACAACCAATGTGTCACCCGGACCCGGTACAAAAATGTCAGCTGAGGAATTATCGCAGGTATATCTAATTAAATAATATTATAATGTTATAATTAAAACCTTTAACTTTATTATTTTTTTCAGATCAAAGACCTGCTTTTAAAGGCTACAACTGATAATTCAAATATATCTCATAATGAACGGAACAAAGAGATAATTCAAAAGAAAACAAGTATTGATGTTATATTTGTGAGTGATCTAAAAAATGGTTACCGGTATATCGTTTATATTTCAGGTAATCAAGTACCAATACTGCCTTCGTGGTACTACGACCGACCTTACTTATCCTTAGACTTCGTAGATGCTGGAAGACACGAAGATATTGTTAGTGATGGGGTGGAGGGGCATCACTTTCTGTTTAAATACTGGAAGACGTCATTTAATTTTCGTTTTAGGTGGGACCACTGGGTACACTACCATTGGCAACTCAGGAGCATATTTTATTAGAAGAATTACTTTACTGCCTTTCGGTAAATTTGATATTTTATAACGATCTAAGTAATTTAAAAATATAATAAAAATAATATTTTTAATCTAGGGAATTGAAGGCGACTACATTCATGCGCAGCCCATGGCTGACAAAATGAATGGTTACAGTTTTTCTTTGGATGAAAGCATAGATTCATCTTTAAAGGAAATGGTTAGACGAGTTTTGCCAATTTGCGCTAACTATTCAGCTGTTATTCGGTTTATTGAAAGTAAGATAGCATTTAATTATTTTAAATTTATAAAATTGACTTATGGTTAGTTTTTTTGCTGTAGAACGGTCGTCGTTTGAATACGGGATGGTTAATCATGCTTTGACTGCGGCAATGCGAACGTTAATGAAAGATTACTTGCTGTTGGTTGCCCAATTGGAACATCAACTTCGACAGGGTTTATTAACGATGCAAAAATTATGGTACTATTTACAACCGACTAAGCGTACGATTGAAATATTGACATCTATTGCGATAGCCATTACTAAAGTGAGTCCTGATACTAATTATCAGTAATAAGATGATTTAAAAAATAATAATTGGTTGTTTTTGTTATCTTAGGCCAACAGTAGAGGTGGAACTGTTCTTACTCTTCTTCATGATAAAACCAATAGTTTGAACGGGTATTTTAAACAAAAGCAGATAAACGTGAATACTAACAATATTTTTTATTTTTTTTGTTTATTTATTTCCTAGAGATGCTAAAGCTCAAGAATTGTGTTTATTCTTAATTCAAAATGTAAAGTTTACGTTTAGAAAAATTTTAGATTTATACCGATTTTAACGATTCTGATTTGTTGAACAGGCTTGTGTTCCTTACTTCGAAATATTAGAAAAGTGGATATACAAGGGTGTGATATCTGACTTATACGGGGAGGTATTATTACTCTCAGAAGCACATTATAGTAAATATAAATTGTTACCCGTATTATTTTTTTAGTTTCTTGTTGAAGATAATGAAATAATTCAAAAGGAAGAATTGCCTATTGACTATAGTAATGAATATCCTTTCGTTTAATTTTTTTTTTGAAAAAATGATTTTATGAGTGCCTTTGCCTTAATAGTTAGTGATACTTATTGGGAAAAACGTTATACTATCTGTCGGGAAAGAATTCCCAGTTTTTTGGAGAATATAGCTGACATGATATTACGAACTGGCAAATACCTCAATGTTATTCGTCAATGTGGTAACTATTTTGTATATAATATTTGTATTTGTCTTTACAATTATTATTTTCAGGAAAGGTAATTCAATGTCCTTATGCGGAAGAAATTGTATTCACGAAAAAAGAGTGCCAGTATGTGGAATGTATTGAAAAGGCATACGAATTTGCCAGTAAAAAGTTACTTGATTTACTTATAGAAGAATCTGATTTAATGGGCAGATTAAGGTGTTTTATTGTGGAACTTTTTAGGTAATACAATCATTTCTGCAATACTGCTTTTACAGATCAGTGAAGCATTACTTTCTGTTGGACCAAGGCGATTTTATTGTTCAATTTATGGATATGGCTGAAGACGAACTCAAGAAAAATATTAATGATATAATGCCAACTCGTCTCGAGTCCTTACTTGAGCTAGCATTACGGACTAGCGTAGCCAGTAACGATCCATACAATGATGACGTTAGGTATGGGAAGATTGTAAATTTTATTTTGGAAAATGTGTAATAATGATGTTTTTTAAAGAGTTGAATTGTTACCGTATGATCTGATGACACAAATGTTTAAAATATTAAGTATAGAAACAAAAGAAGAGAAAGGTTAATCCGAATTGTCATTATTAATCACTAATTAATTTAAGAATTTAAATTCAGATTACAAAAGTGTGGGCGAATTAAAGTTATCTGGATTAGAGGCATTTTCATTTGACTATGAAGTTAAATGGCCGCTTTCTCTCATTTTGAATAGGAAGGTAAGTAATTTACAGTTAAAATTGTGCGGTCCGGACAAAGCAACCTGTCCAGTCTGGACACAATTTTGGCCACCTCCTGGTCTACACATTAGACATGTGGACCTGACCATGTTTGAACCGGACACAATTTTCATATGTCCGGATCGCACAAGTTTGATCGTAGTTGAAAATTATTTATAAAGACTAATTATGGATATTTTATTTCAGGCATTAGCTTGCTATCAAATGCTCTTTCGCCACTTATTTTATTCGAAGCATGTAGAACGACTTCTGTGTAATGTGTGGATTAGCAACAAAGTTGCTAAAAAATTTCCTTTGTGTGATGCCCGTTCCTACGGTGCAGCGTTTGCTCTTCGGCAAAGAATGCTTAATTATGTTCAAAATCTTGAATATTACATGATGTTTGAAGTGTTAGAACCCAACTGGAATGTTTTTCTTGCAAAAATGCTAACAGTAATTTGAATACTTAAATTTATGTTATATTGACAACTACATAATGTTTTATTATAGGTTACAAATGTTGACGATGTTCTTCTTTACCATACACAATTTTTAACCTTTTGTTTGCAAGATTGTATGCTTACCAGTCCAGAACTACTTCGGCTAGTTAGTCGCTTAATGACGATTTGTATCACATTTTCCAATTTTATTCAAGTAACTAAATTAGTTAAGTGTCCAAAACTTTTACAGTATTGAGATTTTGTAATGTTTCAGCGAATGAACAGATATTTTGTTGAAGCTGAAATGGTTGGAATATTACAGCAATCTATTTCAGAATATACTGATGATGATTCGGTAGTTGTTTGTTCTTTGCACTAAAACTATAATAACGTAGTAAATAATTACAGAGTCCCGATTCTGAAGCCCAGCCCGTAACGGCAAACGAGAGTTTCGAACAGCGCATTGCTCGATTTGACCTGGAGTTCACTGAATTGCTCGTTACTCTGTTGGATAGAATATCTGATTTGGGACGTGATAATTACAACGATAAGCTTGTCAACATTATTTATAGGTACTTTTTTAAAATATTTAACGGGTTTCCTTTCTTGTAAACACAATTATAATTTTTCAGATTGGATTTCAATGGCTTTTATACTCAACATTTGGAAGCTTTGGCTATGGAGAGATCCCGAATTATTGATCCTCATCATCCTATTGGTAATTATTTCTAACCTCTTGTATCTAAATTTAATTTTTAATTTAATCTTTTTTTTTTTCCAGATACTCAGTCTACTGTAGGGACTTCAGGAATATCGGGATGATGCAATCAAGTTTTATTTAAAATGCCAACCACGATTATTTTTATTCGTGGGTTTATAGCTTAATTTACATTGTAATTACATTCAATGCAATGACATAACTAATAAAATTTGGAACTAGTGTTTTTATTTTTATGATTCATTATTTATTGTATTTTAGTATCAACAGAAGAAGAAATTTATTATTTGCGACTATGCAAGAAAATATACTCAAATTCTGAAATACTTCATTACAAATTGTTTAGCGCAACGCCCCCGCAATGGCGGGATTTACAATTCTGTACTGGTCCTCCCATGGCATTGCTCCTTTTTTTACGTACGAGAATTCGTTTTGGAACTATTTTTAACCGGAATAATATTATGACGTCATATTTGTCACAATGCCATAGAATTTTACACCGACGCTGAGAAATAATACGTCAACTTCCTGTATCAACACATTCAAACTGCGCGGCGCAGCCTGCTGGATGGAACTAATGAAGGTCTTGGGTGTCATGAAAACAGAAATGGCCGACGAGCAGGTGAGTTTGAAAAGTGAATGGCATTAAATGGATGACAGCCACAAATCTGACTGTCTTTCTGCTAGAACGCGTGCATTTCTTACATATGCAAAATCGAATGTCTAAAAAGACAATAGTTCACGTTATGAGATGATGAAAAACGGACACTTTGATACTTTGTATTTAAATGTAAGCCTAACTGAAGTTGGGGTCCGAATTTATACTTTAAAATGACGAATATTCCACCAAATTATTGCATTAAACTGTACACTATATGAAGTATCTGTACGTTCGAATAAAAAAATTTTTTTTAAACGAGCATTGTGTTGCTGGTGATAATAAGATTTAGCTCAAAACATTACAAAGCTACCGGTAGGATTATATTTATTTTGTATTTTTTTTTTTGTATTGAAAGGGAAGCATTTTTTTAAAAAAATATATCTTAATATGGTATGGTGGGTAGCGAAACGATTTAAAACGGAGAGAAAGAAAAAAGGTGTTTACGAAATGATGTATTTTGAAGAGATATGATTCTTAAATAAGTGATTACTTTGCGTTGTAAGATTGGGTGTAAAGTGAAATGCGTATGTGTATTTTTTCAGGTTACCCAGCTTGAATTGTTATGCAAACAGTTATATGAATCCACCGATGCATCGCAGAGGACGGAGGCTGAAAAGACACTTGTCAATTTTGCGAATAATCCAGATTGTCTAAGTAAATGCCAGCTGCTGCTAGAACGAGGAGATGTAAGAAATTTAATAGTCTTTATAATATTTTTTTCATAAATAAAAATTTTATTTCGAATTTCAGTCGGCATATGCACAACTGTTAGCTGCAACAACCTTAAGCAAATTAATGGCTAGAAATTCAAACAGTTTAACGCTTCAACAAAGGGTTGATATTAGTGAGTATTTAGAAAATGTTTCTTTCTCTTAATGCTAAGTAACTTTTTTTCTCCCAGGAAATTATATTTTAAACTATTTGGTAACAAGACCGAAATTAGCAAATTTTGTAATTCAAGCATTAGTGCAGCTTTTCTCCCGACTTACTAAATTGGGTTGGTTTGACAGTGACAAAGATGAATATTTTTTTCGAAATGTAATTACACATGTAACTAGATTTTTACAGGTGAGTTTTGGTTAAATTTTGTCTTTTATTATATTTATTTAAAATAAAAAAATTGTTTAGGGCTCAGTAGAACATTGCATGATAGGCGTCCAACTCTTATCTCAGCTGACATGTGAAATGAATCAAGTGAGCGAGGTAATTAAAAATGTAGTAAAATTAGCATTACATTTTTACTCGTTTTATTTTTTCGCTGGAAATTTAGCTCATCCAAAGTAATGTTTTTCTGCTTTTATGCTAAGATAAATTATTTTCAGACCGAAGCCAACAGATCTTTAACTAAACACAGAAAAGTTGCCTCTTCATTCCGTGACACGCAGCTGTACGAAATTTTCCAAATCTCTTGTACGTTATTAAGAACTGCCCTTGAAAATTGTAAAAATTTGAATTTCAATGATGAAGGACAGGTAAAATTTTACAACAGCTGCGTTCAAATTCGTTTAGATATCTTAACTTATTTAACTTAACTGTCTTAGAGTAACGTCTTTGATCATATATGAGCAAAAACGTCACTTTAAGACAGTGAAGTCAAATAAGTTAAGTTATCTTGATGAATTTGAACACGCTTATTATATGTAAAAATGTTTGTTTTTTAGCACGGATTAATGACACAATTGTTAAGATTAGCGCATAATTGTCTCACGTTTGATTTCATCGGTACATCAACTGATGAATCATCTGATGATTTATGTACGGTTCAAATCCCTACAAATTGGCGACCTGGTAAATGTCAAAAGACTTTTTTTTGTAGTTTTATCCTCCAATTGAATTTTAAATTTCTTAGCATTCCTTGACTTCAACACACTACAATTATTTTTTGATCTCTACGCATCTTTACCATCTTCATTATCTCCATTGGTTTGTAATTTGTTAAAATGTTAAGTTTTAACAACTATTGGAACATTTTCATTTTATTATTTTTTTTTGATTAGGCCTTATCGTGTTTAGTGCAAATCGCATCAGTTCGACGTTCATTATTTACAAATGCAGAGCGAGCCAAATTTCTCGCACAACTAGTTAATGGCGTAAAAGCTGTTTTGGAAAATCCTCAAGTATATGACATCATTACATTCTAAATATTGAATATTTTGCTGTATATCTTATAATTTATTATTTAGGGATTATCAGATACAAACAATTACCATGAGTTTTGTCGGCTTTTAGCCAGACTAAAATCCAATTATCAGCTGGGCGAGTTAGTAAAAGTTGAAACTTATCCTGAAACTATCGCGTTAATAGCAAAATTCACAATAACAAGTTTACAGGTATGCCGTAAATAGATATTTTTTTAAAACTATAATTGATTTAAATTTACATTTATTGGTTTCTTTTTTTCAGATGTGGCAATTTGCACCAAATAGCGTGCATTATTTATTAAGTTTATGGCAAAGGATGGTCGCGTCCGTACCTTACGTAAAAGCATCAGAGCCTCACCTCTTAGAAAATTTTACGCCTGGAGTAACAAATTCCTATGTAACATCGCGGTTGGAATCAGTTACTGCAATTTTGACGTACACAAATGAGTTAATTAATAAATAAACAAGGATAATTAATTATAGTTTTTGTTTTAAGCAGGGATGGACATGAAGACCCACTGGATGATTTAGGGATGGTTTCACAACAATTAGATCAAGTAAAGGATAACAATAGCATCTGGTCAATATTGCAGAAACATTTTATTGATTTCACTTAATTTTTCAGCTGTCAACCATTGGTCGATGTGAATATGAGAAAACTTGTTCATTATTAGTGCAATTATTTGATCAGTCCGCACAAAGTTATCAAGAAATACTAAATAATCGGAATTCATCAGCACCTCAGTTAGAAATTCCTATGCAAGAAGGTATATACAAGTTTACTGTCTCCGTAATGTGAATAATAGCATTTTTGAAATTCATTAGGGCGGTTAACTTGGCTAGTATACATTATCGGGGCAGCAGTAGGGGGTCGTGTGTCTTTTAATAGTAATGATGAGCACGATGCAATGGATGGAGAACTTGTTTGCAGGTATTTATTTTGTTTTATCGTACTTAACATCAATTCGAATTATTATTAATATATATATTTTATTATTTTTTAAATCAAGAGTGCTTCAGTTAATGAATTTGACAGATTCAAGGTTAACGCACGGAGGATGCGAACGGCTGGAGTTAGCTATGCTTAGTTTTTTTGAACAGTTTAGAAAAATATACGTGGGCGAACAAGTGCAAAAAACATCACGAGTATGAAATGAAATAGACTGAATCTTTAGTTTGAAGTTTATAATGTTTTATTTTTTATTTTAAGGTATATAGAAGGTTATCTGAAGTTCTAGGTTTAAGTGATGAATCTATGGTTTTAAGTGTATTTATTCGAAAAATGTAATTTGGATCAAATTTATCATTTTCTATGACTTAATATTGTCGTATTTTTGCGCAGAATTACTAATTTGAAATACTGGGGCTCAAGTGAACAAATTATTTCCAAAACTTTACAGTTGTTGAATGATTTGTCTGTTGGCTACAGCAGTGTCCGTAAACTAGTCAAGCTAGACGAAGTGCAGTTTATGCTCAATAACCACACGGTAGGTTTTAGAATTTCCGCGTGAATTATTTAAATTGTATGACATTTTTTTTGTTGTTGTCCAGAGCGAACATTTCCCATTTTTGGGTAACACTGCTCAGATAGGTGACATGCGTTGTCGAACAACCTTTTATACATCTTTAGGTCGATTGCTGATGGTAGATTTGGGTGAAGACGAGGAAAAATTTGAGCAGTTTATGCTTCCCGTAACTGGTAATCACTGCAGTAAATATGTGTTATTTTTGATTTGGTACAAAGCAGTTATCAAATCGTTGTTTTTGTTTTTTTTTAATGCAGCATCCCTAGATGCTATCGGTAATCTTCTAGCCAATGCTGATACTCCACTTTTTCGAGCTGAGGAAGCAAAGAAAGCTCTTGTAGGTCTTGCCAGGGATTTACGTGGCATCGCTTTTGCCTTCAATACCAAAACGAGTTATATGATGCTGTTTGATTGGATGTATCCTTTTGAATTTAACAAAAAATATCAAGATACATTGATTTATGTTTTTTAAATCTTACGTTCAGATATCCAACTTACACACCAATTTTACAGCGAGCGATTGAGCTGTGGTATCATGATCCTGTCATTACCACTCCAGTTTTGAAATTGATGGCTGAACTTGTACAGAATCGGTCACAGCGTTTACAATTCGATGTCTCATCACCAAATGGGATATTACTGTTTAGAGAAACGAGCAAGATTATAGTTAGCTATGGTAGATTAATGATTTGTGGTGAACGTATTTGTGGTTTTAATAAATGTTTTTATTTTAATCAAAGGTACACGAATTTTGACACTAGGCGACATTCCCAAAGAACAGTTATACCCAATGAAATTAAAAGGAATATCAATATGTTTTTCGATGTTGAAAGCGGCGCTGTGTGGCAGCTATGTTAATTTTGGAGTGTTTCGTTTATATGGGGATGATGCATTGGACAATGCGTTGCAAACGTTTGTAAAACTTCTCCTCTCTATTCCACAGACAGATTTATTGGTGAGGACATTAATTGAGCAATTTTCAGCAATCAACATTGAGCAATGTTGATTTTTTTTTTTAGGATTACCCTAAACTTAGTCAAACTTATTACGTATTGCTTGAATGTTTGGCTCAAGATCATATGAGTTTTATAAGTAACTTGGAGCCGTCTGTTTTTTTATATATTCTTTCTTCCATTTCGGAAGGATTAACTGCGCTTGGTAAAAATTAGTTTGTTATTACTTGACTTTGCAAATAATATTAATATAATATATATATATATATTTTTTTGTTTGTAGATACAATGGTTTGCACTGGTTGCTGCGCAACTCTCGATCATATCGTCACCTACTTATTTAAACGTTTGTCCATCAAAGGGAAAAAAATACGGCAGAATCAAACGCAAGATAATGAAACATTTCTTCAAATTTTGGAGCTTCATCCTGAAATACTGCAACAAGTAATTTTTATACGATTAATGATAAAAGTATTTGTTTTTTAATATTTAATATTTTTTATTTATGAAGATGCTATCGACTGTCTTGAACATAATAATGTTTGAAGATTGTCGAAATCAATGGTCCATGTCACGACCCCTTTTAGGTTTAATTTTGCTCAATGAAGAGGTATACGAAAAAAGAAATTTCATGGTTTATGTTGATAATTAATGTAAACCTCATTTCAGTATTTTAACCAACTACGGCAAAATATCATTCGATGTCAGGCTCCTGATAAACAGACAGCCATGGCTCAGTGGTTCGAAAATCTAATGGAAGGCATCGAAAGAAATTTGCTCACAAAAAATAGAGACAGGTAAAAACTGGTTTGGATTGTTTAATGACGATAATTTTCAATTTTTTTTTTTGTTTCAGGTTTACACAGAATTTGTCTGTGTTTCGGAGAGACATCAATGATTCATTAAAAGGGCCAAGCGTGTCCAATGCCTCAATCAATGATATGATGACATCATGAAGATAATTACTGGAGGAATTAGAACGTTAATAAAAGTGCGCGATGAGATTTGTGATACGATGATGATGATCATGAAATAAGTGTTTATAATAAACTTGTTACTATTTTTAAAATTAATACTGCGTCAAAAAAAAATTCTCATCGCGTAATATTTCATACGAGTTATTATTAAAAATGTTTGTAGTTTCCATTAATAAAAAGTTGTACGTGTAAAAGTCGTTTTAAAAGAGTCATATTGTTACAATTTATTTGGTATTTGATTGCAATCGCCGCGAGGAAGGAAGCGTATATGCAACACGTTTATTTTTATCAGGTCACGACTCGCGACACGATTGTGGTGGTATGTGACGTCACAGTGACGTATGCAATTCCGCTCATCAGCCTTGGACTTCCTCTAGGCCTACGGTTTTGAGTGGCCCGTTTAAGCGAGGTGGTTTTCCCACGATAATATTCGAAGAAAAGCTACATTATGGAGATGGAAAAGATCTCTAGTGATAGTACGAATACTGGACAGGTAAATTATAGTAAGATGTAGTTTGACAAAAAAGTGTTAGCGCCGATAAAACAATTGACAATAACGAATGCGTATTTTTGTTGAAACTATTAAAACGGCGACGCCATTTTTGTCGAATGCTAGCTCTAATATTTAATAATTCAAGTAATAACTCGGATTTAACATTAGTCAAAGCTCTTTGGAAACTATTACTAAAATTTTTCATATGAAAGACAATTCTAAAGTTGAGCAGTGAATACGTATAACAGAAAGTGAAATCATGGCGCTGACTCGCAAGTTTACTTGAGGTCATCGCAGATGTAAACTTAATTGCATTTACCCGAGCTAAATACTTGAGTTCAAACTACTTAAATCACATCTAAAAGCGTCGATGTCCAGTTTTTGAAAGTATAATGAAAATCAGATAAGATAATTCGTGGCAAGGTGTCAAACCTATTTTTACTTGATATTGTGCGAATGTGTAATCCGAATTTTTTAATGTCATTGCCCTTAAAGACGGGCTTTTAATTATGATTTTGGCTCTATGGGATTGTTTTGAAATACCTACGCTCGTCAGATCCATTTTTCTTTTTTCTCGAGTTAGAAATTGTAATGTTTTAAATGTTTTAATATTTTAGGTTCCAATGACCATTTTATATGATTGTCCTAAACCGAAAGAACAAATGGGCCAATATCTAAAAGAAAAAGAAGTTTGTATGAAGTACTTTGAAAAATGGAATGAAAACGACCAAATAGAGTTTGTAGAGCAACTGTTATCAAAAATGTGTCATTATCAACATGGATACGTGAACGCGTTTCTTACACCTATGTTGCAAAGAGATTTCATTTCGTTTTTACCAAGTATGTTAACTCGGGAGGTAATTTAATTTTTGACAAAATATAACTGTTGAATTTACTCGTAGAAAAAGGCCTTGATCATGTAGCCGAAACTATTTTGTCTTATTTGGATGCTAAATCTCTATGTGCAGCTGAATTGGTTTGTAAAGAATGGTATCGCGTTATTTCCGATGGAATGCTATGGAAAAAATTAATAGAAAGGAAAGTGAGAACTGATTCTTTGTGGCGAGGATTAGCCGAAAGGAGGGGCTGGTAAACGAACAATCAAGTTGAAATTAAATATAGTATATTAATTCAAATTATAAGTTTTATTAGGAGCCAATTTTTGTTTAAGCCAAAGCCAGGTAAAACTCACCAGAATCATATGTTTTATCGAAAATTGTATCCACGAATTATTCAGGATATTGAGGTAACTATATCTCAGTTTTACGAATTTCAAATAAACAGTTTTGATATTTGTTTAATTTCAGAGCATAGAAAATAATTGGAAATGCGGCAGGCATAATCTTCAGCGAATTAATTGCCGCAGTGAAAATAGTAAAGGTGTTTATTGTTTACAGTACGATGACCAAAAAATTGTAAGTGGATTGCGGGATAACACAATCAAAATTTGGGATCGCAGTAGTTTACAATGTATACAGGTAAAGTTTGTTAAAAAAAACTCTTTGTCGCATCGAATTTAATGTATTTATTACTATCAGGTACTGACTGGGCACACAGGGTCAGTTTTGTGTCTCCAATATGACGACAAAGTCATAATTAGCGGTTCTAGCGATTCGACAGTTAGGTATAAAAAGCGTTTTTGTTCTGATCAAACAAATGCTTAATTCGTGCACTTTGTTTCAGAGTCTGGAATGTAAACAGCGGTGAAATGGTGAACACACTTATTCATCATTGTGAAGCTGTTTTGCATTTAAGATTCAATAATGGCATGATGGTAACGTGTTCGAAGGTATCGTAAACAACGAAGAATAGTTGCGAGTTTTTTATTTTTATTTTAATGCAAAATGGTTTTATTTTTTGTAGGATCGTTCTATTGCCGTTTGGGATATGGTATCTGCCAGTGAAATAAACTTAATACGTGTACTGGTGGGCCATCGTGCCGCAGTAAACGTTGTAGATTTTGACGAGAAGTATATCGTATCTGCATCCGGTGATCGAACTATTAAAGTGTGGAATACCTCTACTTGTGAATTTGTACGCACACTGAACGGACACAAACGCGGCATCGCTTGCCTTCAATACAGAGATCGATTAGTAGTTAGTGGTAGCTCCGACAATACGATAAGGCAATATATGAAACTAATGACGTGTGAATTATTCTTATTTGTTTTAAAACATTGAGTTATATTTTTAAGGTTATGGGATATCGAGTGTGGTGCTTGTCTTCGAGTTCTAGAAGGCCACGAAGAATTGGTTCGGTGTATTCGGTTTGACAGTAAGCGAATTGTTAGCGGTGCATATGACGGGTATGGTTTGCTTCAGACAAATGTCTTAAAACTCATTTCAAATAATTCCTCGAGTAGTCAAAATTGATTTATTAATTTGAGCTATAAAAATTTACATTGTTATTCTATAGAAAAATTAAAGTGTGGGATTTAGCAGCTGCCCTAGATCCAAGGGCACCTTCTGGAACGCTTTGCCTGAGGACGCTAGTGGTGAGGATTTAATTAGGAATTTTTTCAACATCTGCTCCGTTTTGGTTTTTCATGCGACTAAATTTAAAATAAAACGTAAATACTAATGTTATTTGAGTAGCAATATTATCGGGAAAAACTGAAACGAGAGTTGTGAGTAGATGAATTATTGCTGTATCATATGTTTTTCTAAATATTACTGCAGGAGCATTCAGGTCGCGTTTTTCGTCTTCAGTTCGATGAATTTCAAATCGTGAGCAGTTCTCATGACGACACCATTCTAATCTGGGATTTTCTGAATTATGCTATGCCTGAGAGTTCATCCGCCAACCGTTCTCCGTCGCGCACATACACGTACGTTTCCAAGTAAAAATCGTGGCCTCATCGTTCGACTGTGATGATAAAAACATTCCTTTAGCAGTCTCTTGCTTCGGTGACGGTCTGTCACGTGACATCATTTAAGAATTGCTGTGGGGGCACCATGGGCAATATTCTTAGTGTTGAACTTCTTGACCTGTCTGATGACGCCTCAAATGTTTCAGGAGAAAAAGACAATGCATGATGAAATCTTTTTTTTCATAACGTATTCTTAGTGATGACTTGAAAGAAATTTCCAACACGTCAACGACTGAAAATTAGTTGGCTTAACAACGGACTTCTTTTTTATGTTGTATTTTTTTTTTAAAAAAAAAAAAAAACGTTTGTTAGCTTTACCAAACTACTACGTTATATTTGTTTATTTTTTTTTTTAATATGACCAGTTGTAAATTATTTTTCCCTCCGCTCATCGTAATAAATTTTAAATTTTTTTTAACGCTTGTTAAAACATTTTTTCTCAGTTTCGTTTCGTCAATTCAAAATGAATACAAATCACTTGTTCTTTAGGGAACCACAATTCTTTTTAATAATCTTATACAGTTACAGCTTCGGTATATTTCCCCTTTGTCTTGTCTGACATGCGGGACTTCCCTCTTCGTTCCAATATAAGTTTGCGGTCTTTGTCCATCTTAAACTTCATAATGACAACCTACAACAAATGTGTTAGTTTAATAAAATTTTATCACATTAGGTACCTAAGCAAAAAAGCATTACTTTTGAGGGATGGATGCCAACGTAAACAGTGGAGCCATTGGCTTTTTCACGTTGAATTCGTTCAATGTAGATAACGTATTTTTTCCTGTAAACTTGAACGACTTTGCCAAGTTGTTGTCCTTTATAATGTCCACGAGTAACCTAAAATAGTTTTTAAAATTGTATAAAGTTGATTAGGCCTAGTTAAGAGTTACGTTACCTGCACTTCGTCATCTTTTCTGATTGGCATGCTGCGGACGTTGTATTTTTGCCTCAATTCTTTCGAAAGGGGCGCACTCATGATCTTCCTTCTGATGTGAGAAGGTGCATTGAAATGACGCTTACGATTTTTCCTGCGGGAAGAAGTGACCAACTTGTTTAACTTCATGTTAGATCTGAAACAAAAAATTCGACATTAGCGCCGTGAACAAATTTTCTGCCAAGGAATCGACAACAAAGTGATATTTTATAGCGTAGATTTGGAGAAATATGAAGAAAATGACGTTTAATCAACAAATTATTTCCGGATGGTGTAATTTTACTATGATTAACAAAGATTTAGACATACCCAGCAGCTAACTCCACGAGTAAAATATGAATTCCGGCAAAACGGAAGTTGGGCTTAGAAGAACAAGCGCTGCCACCTAGCGCGGAATTAGACGATAACTGTTTTTATAAAACGTTGACACCAGACAGCAGCACAATTTTTAAATGTAAAAATTCCCCATCAAATTTGAATCTCAAAGCATGGTCAGAAGTCAGAAGTAAAATGATCATTTACTTCTGGCATGGTCTATAGACCACGGTTTAGACATAATTGATTTATTATTTTTTTTTAGCAAAGAATAATTAATTTCGTCAAAGTTTCAGTTAGTGACTTTCAGAGAAAAAGTAAGAAATTTGCAAATTGCAAACAAATACGTAAATTAATAAATGCATGCAGGAATTGATTTTTACTGTTAGTTAAATGTTTAATTCATTTTAACAAACCAAACCCAAATTTCCATTATTAGGGTTTTGATGTATATTTTCGATTTTTTTTGTTATAATTCCTAGATATGATTAAATCTGGTCTCGCATACTCCCAAGGGTGGCGTGTGCCATATCCCTGTACGCCAGGAAGTCATTATTAATTTATTTTGGTTTAAATAAGCGTTGCTACAACAAATTGTTTCCTGACCGTTTTGTTTTAGTAAATAATTTTGATTTCTCTTCATTAAAAAATTCAAGTAAGCTTATATTTTCTTATATTATATTTAAAAACGAATTCAAAAGTCATTTATTTCTTGCCACTAACAAATGTTCAGGTGCCACCAAGAATATATTCTTCATACCACACTACCATGAATTCATTTCAGTTAAGCATCGCGGTCTTGCATCTGCATCTAATGCTCACACATGCACAAATTGGAAAGTAAGATCAATTTTTTTTTATTAATATTGCAAACTACTACAAATCAAAATTCAAAATAGAAATGGTTTAAATATTATTCCTAAAAACTATGAAAAAGCTCTGTCGCCAAATACCAAAGCAACGACATCAACTAGAGGATCAATTGACGTCACAATGGTAACGATAGGAATCAAAAATCATTTGATTACAGATGTGTCAGTGAAAAATATGGTAAAGTTTCTGAATTTATAGTTTCAAACACCTTATTTGTATTTAAATTTAGAATATTCAAATTGATTTGATAATATATATTTATTGGTGGGACCCGCGACTGATGAGTGAATCATCTTCATCTAGAGTGTTACCTCAATCTATAGCTGCTCAGTTATGGACGCCTCGAATAAAACTAAAAAATTGTATCGGATGTCGTGGATCTCTCATACAAACATCTGTAATAGGTTTGACTAGCAATGACTTTTTTGTAGTGAGCAAAAATATAATATTCGCAACAATTCGGTATAAAATACATACATTTTGTTTAAAGATTGGAAATTTTGTCGGATTAAATTTGTTCTGTTTTCATTAGAAATAAATTTACATTGGCATGCAAATTTGATGTGTCAAATTATCCCCTTGATAAGTTTCCATGCGGAATTGAATTTGAATCACTTTCAGCTGAACAAGGTTGAGTGTTTATACAAAGCGTGTTTCATTTAAAAATTTACAGCAGAATAATTTTAAATTTTGAAAATTAAAACTAAAAAATTAAAATTTTAATCCAACACTTATCCAACTACGGATTAACTACAATAAATGAATTTTGATATTTTTATTTGTTTTAAAATTATTCAGCCGCAAATTATACAAAATGAAATTGATTACGGTATGCCAGAAAATATGAGTATATATGAGTATTATTCCTTCGAATTATCATAAACTAGTATCAAAAGTTACGGTAACTTGTTTTTTGAATTATTAGTAGGCAATCCAATCAAACTATTCACAGACATCACTTACCAAACACCTAACAGTATTGACAGCATAGTTGTGCAATCTGGTTTCCAGGTGGTTTCGCGCGAACAAAGATCTTGCCTCGGTAGCAATCTTACTTTCGTAGGTAAGAAAAGAGTAATATAAAAACAAACGTTGTGATATTTTTTTACTACTATTAATTTCAGTAACAAATGACTGTCTAGAAGAGATAATAGTTATCCGCCGTCTTATCGCTAGTTATATTTTGGGGACATTTATTCCTAGCATTTTTTTAGTCGTCATAACTTGGATAAGCTTCTGGTTGCCTGTAGAAATGATAACATCAAAATTAATCATTTGTTTTGTTCCATTGTTTTCCATAATACTATTGTATAGTAGCACCACACTAGATTCACTAGAAATGTCCTCATTTAAAGCCATCGATTTATGGATGTTTACGTGTATTTTCTTTGTATTTGCTTCCATAGTGCAATTTGGAATTGTCTGTTTTTTATATCAAAGACACATGGCAAATATTCCCGTTACAAGGAGGAATTTTTCAGTAAGAATTAAAATGAAAACAGAAGTAAATGAGTTCCCTAGAATCATACAGAGCGTTTCCTAAAGTACAGCTGCATTCATAAAATTGCATGAAAAAATGACTAAACATTGGCACTAAACATAGAGTCTTTAAATAAACCAAAATCAAAACTTACAACTTGTTTACTCAGCATTGTCTCTTTACAACATATTCATTGATTTTAGTAATTTTTTCCAGTTGGATAGATATAATCTTCGTTCAAAATCCACTAAAACAAGAGTGTCCGTTCCTAACAGCGTAGCCGGTGGAAAAGCTGGAATAATTGACAAACCAGCCCGAATATTATTTCCATTGCTATTTATAATTTTTAATATAACGTTTTGGGCATATTATTGGTAAATTGTTCAATTTTGTAACATAAACATTACTAGTCAAATACTAAAAAGAATTTCGATTCAGACTGAATTACTTTACATCTACAAATAAAACAAATAAAATTCACACTACCGATTAGCATGTTGTACTGATTGACGCGAGCGAGTCTTCTTTTAAAAACGGCGCTCTCAATCATATGCATTTTTAAACCACTTTTAACTGTTAGAGGTGAGGGCGCCACCAGTTCACATTTAAAACATTTCAAGTCTCAACTCAAACTTACCAACTGGAGTAGATTTTGAGTTGGCGGCGAGGTGGCGAGCATAACTGTAATAATAATTATAACTTAATGCGGCGTAACTCAATTATTATTATTATAGATTAGCTAGAAATGGCATTCGCTGAAGACGAATCTGCTTGGTTGAATTTTGTGCCGCTAAAGAGGCGTAAAATTGAGAAAGATGTAATCTCTATCGTAAGACGCAGAAATAAGGTTTTAAAGTCAACAAAAAAACCAATTTCTGTGAAAACCTGCAGCTTGTCGTTTGAGAATAGCAATTCAAAAGTTGAAGTGTGTCCGAGTTGTCAGTTACCATTCTCTTTAATCGCAGCATCTCAAAAACAAAAACATGTTTCTCAATGTTTGGACGCTGAAAGAAATAACATTCCTGGAAAGTTATTTTTTTATGTTTTATTATGACAATTTTTCTGTGAGTTTAATTTTAATTTTTTTTTTTTAATATTGCAACAGAATGCACACAAGGGCAAGCTTGCAAATCCACAATCCAGTCTCATTTTAAAGAATTTACACATTTTAAATTAGCCCAATTTAGAGCGAGAGTATTGGACGCGAAATCTGAACTCATTATCATCCAAAACATTGACAATAAATGTGAGACTTTGACCGAAAATACTGACAATAAGAGCGAAGCGCCGACTGAAAACATTGACAAATCTCTTTCTGATCTGTCCGACTCGCAGAAAGAAAATGATAAAGTCATAAAGGATAATAAACAATTAGACATAAGAATGTTCATTGATAAATCATGTACTATTACAGCGAGGAATAACACAGTACAAGTTTCTATTCCATCGATAAAAAAAGATAATACTCTTAAAATACTATCAGCGGCAGCAGATATTCCACAAAACATGCAATGGGAAAACAAATGGTGGCAAAACAAAAATAACGGCGGAGATGACACAGAAAATAGGAAAATACGTAAAAAAGAGTGCCCGTTCTACAAAAAAATTCCAGGTTATTGTTTGTATACTTGAAATATAGTTACTATTTAATTAATTTTTATATTTTCATTTTTAGAAACCTATTTTGCTGTTGATGCATTTTCTTATGGAGAGATACCAAACATTAACGTTTATTTTCTTACTCATTTTCACTCTGATCACTATCGTGGATTAAACGGGAAATTTAAAAAATCAATTTATTGTACTCAGGTAGTAAATCCTTGAGTATACTGATTTCATTTTGCACAATTTATATTTGCAAAAGGTATGTTTTTTATTATAGGTAACAGCAAATTTAATAAATATGGATTTACGTGTTTCTTGGAACTACATCAATGTTTTAGCTCTTAATACCCCTACCGTAATCGATGGCATTGAAGTGACATTTCTTGAAGCAAATCAGTAATGCTTACTTTACTTTTTTTTTCCCCACAAACTATTGTCTATAATTTCACCTAGTTGTCCCGGTTCAGTGTTGATATTATTTCGGTTGTCGAATGGTAAAAATATTCTACACACTGGAGATTTTCGAGCTCATGAAATGATGGAATCCTACAATTCATTGCAAAACATTAACATCGACATTTTATACCTAGATACAACGTAAGAACTACTTTACTCTAATCAATTGTGATAGGTAGTGAATAATATTTGCCCTCGTTGTAGTTACTGCCAACCCAAGTACGATTTTCCGTCACAAGAAGCTGTCGTACATTTTTCTATTAATCTAGCACGACGTTACATTCGTGATAGACCGAAAACGTTGCTTGTGTGTGGTTCTTATACAATAGGGAAAGAAAAGATTTTTATGGGTATGTAAATGTAAAAGTTAAAAAAACAAGTAGGTACATATATTTTTTGATATTTTTAATTTTAGGAATAGCTCAAGAATTAAAATTAAAAGTGTACGCTTCGCCAAATAAACTAAAAATTTTAGAAAGTTTGGAAGAACCATCAATTAAGGAAGTTCTCGCTGAAGACTGGAGACAAGCTCAGTTGCACGTTTTATCCATGCAACAACTTTCTTATAAGGTAATTATGAAATACTGTACGTTATCACTTTCTTTTGTTAATCAGTTTTATTTACTTTGAAAGGCGTTGCACGACCATCTGCAACGCTACAATTCTATATTTACCAATATCGTTGCAATAAAACCCACTGGTTGGGAGTATAAGAAAAATATTTCCTTAGAAGATATTAAGCCTCGGTGCTCTGGAAACGTGATTATTTATGGTGAAGGGTGAAAATTAAATTAGATACCGGTTATTTGTTTTAAACGGTATGTTTTTTCTTGCAGGTATTCCATACAGTGAACATTCAAGTTTTTTAGAATTACGAAGGTTTGTTCATTTTCTTCATCCTCATCGAATAATTCCGACCGTAAATGTAGGAAAAGTTGAAGAGCGAGACAGGATGCAAGACTATTTTAGACAATGGATTAAAAATTAACTTAAAAGTTCTATGGAGTGGACTTGATGTACGCGATCAAGAATCTATTCTTGATGTAACCATATTAATGTTTTTATATTTTTTAAATATTTTTAATACATTATCCTATATATATATATAAGTGTATTAAAATTTAACAACTAAATTTGCACGCTCATACGTCCCGCCAGCCGCAACTGCCAACAAACCGCCGGCGGATGATGATGGCGGACAGCCGTTGAAAATGAAACACTGCACGCTTTTGGACCGTTGCGGTCAGTTAAGAATTAAAAGAGTTAAAAATTTAAACTAAACTTTTTCTTCACATTATTTTTTCCACAAGTAACTACATTTTTGTATATGATTATCATTTATGTAATTTTTATTTTTTATATTAATAGAAATTTTTTTAAAATATATTTTTATTACTGAAATAAACCTTAAACATTTAATTATTTATAACAGAACTTTTATATGAATAGAAAATTTTTTTAACTACACTTACTACACTTGGATTTGAACCTGAGTCTTCTGCGTTGTAGGTCAATGTTATAATCACTGACCTGTGACAACGTACAACTTTAAAAAAACCAATTTTAGCTTATAAAGATTTTCTTTTGTTTTTAAAAATTAAATTAAAAAGTAAAACCGCTTCTTCTCAGTTGACAATGTTTAAATGTAAATGTTTAAGGTTTATTTCAGTAATATAATTTTAAAAAATTTCTATCAATATAAAAAGTGCATTAATGAAAATCATGTGTTAAGTTTTTCCTGGAATAATGTGTGAAAAAAAAATATTTTCACTGTTCATTTAATTTTTTAAATTTAATTTAATTTAATTTAATTTTTTTCCCCGACATAAAACAAGCGGCAATGAGTGGCAGGAAAGCGGCGGCGTCTTCCGCCACTGCGCCGCTGCATGCAATGAGTGGCGGGAAAGCGGCGGTAAAGGCCGCCTGACGCTTCGCATTGTTTGCGTGCTGTGATTGGTTGTTAAGTTTGATAAAAATGGCGGGCGTTTTTCACTAGATCGACGATTCGAATTCTAACCTGAATATCTTCTAAATTCGAAGCCAACATCATGGTTTTTTCTCATTTTTTTGTGAGATGTAACATTAATCATAACATTTACGAAAAAATTCCGCTGAAAACAGATACAATTTGTGAAATATTGACAAATATTTATTTGAACGGAGATTTTCGTTCCTCGTGGCCGACTTGTATGCAATTTTTGCGGCCACGCCAAAACCAAATTTTCGTCCAGTAAGGTGTCGTCAATTTTTACAAATTTTAACTATTTTTACCAGAATTTTTTTTGTCAATGTAATGATTATTGCTACATTTTATCAAAAACAAAAGAAAACATGAAGTTTAGTCAAATTTAAGAAGATGTATAAGGGCGACCAGCATGATCCAAATAATTTTTCTAGAAAAGTAAGTAAATTTTAAAATTTTTAATGCAATAATTAAAAAATATTTTTTAAAAATATTACCATATAAACCAGCATGTATACAATATAATAAAATTCCTTACAATAAAATAAGTTAAAATAATCCACCATACAATTAAGATAGAAATATGACTTTGGTGTTGTGTTCACATAGCTGCAAATATTTGCAGCATTGTGAACAATTTTGCGCGCGCGTAGGAGCAAAACTTCAAGTTTTGCGCCTACGCGTCAATTGAATGTAAACTAGCCTTAATGCCAGCTATTGATAATTGGGAAAAAAACATAATGAAACATCATTGCTCATTGATGATACAACTTGAGCTTGATCTACTGTTGAACTACAAGAATTTGACTGCCTTGCGGCAAGCAATTGTTGCAGATGCAATGATGGACTCGTAGAGGAAAGACGTTTTTAAAAATTTTAATTTTCGGTTTTATGTTTCAAAATTTGACATGAGTACACAAGCAAGGGGCTGCTTGGGCTGCAAAGCTTGTCAAAGCGGGTACTGACATCAAAATAAAATTAAGGTTTCATAAATATTCGACATTAACATCATCTACCGTATATTTTAGTTTCAAAAAAATGTATTGGGATAAGCTATATCCTATAAGTTTAATGGATCGGTTTGAACAACCACAAAAAGTTGTCCTTGGATTTGAATTGCCCACTTCGAAATATCACCCTCCTCAAGGTGATAAATAACCGTACATATAATTAGAATGGAATG
>JH432222.1:70013-128955 GCA_000239455.1 Strigamia maritima
GGTTTTAAGGAGTCAGAAACCAACACAGTTGTAGTGTTGTACGTTAAAACTAAACTGCTACATTTTAAATTCCCTTTGGTCACATGACCAGAGGATTAAGATAATCCAGAACTATGCACTCTGGAATGTGCTGCATCATGAGTGACCTTTCACAGCGTTACAGTGTTTTTGATTGCTACCTGTCTTGTCTGAGTTGTTTGAGGGGTTCGACATTCGTCCGAATCTTTCTCACAGTCCTTCTGAATCATCGGAATTCCGAATCCCGAATCCCGAATCTCAAAAAATTCTTTATTATCGATTATAAATAAATTAATATCAATAATTTTATAGCGATATTTGTAGTCGATATTTGTAATCGATAAAGCTGGTGTACTGCATGTAGCACCAGGTTGCAATTTTGCGCAATATTTGTGTTAAAAACCTGGTAAAAAGCACACCGACTTCATTGTCAATTTACTAACAACTATCCAAAATCTAAAAATACATTAAATATGGTACCAAGTTACTAATTTTTTTAATCTTCTGATCCTGTTGAATCCCGAAAATTTATCAAAGATTCGAATCTTTCTCATGTCAAATCCCGATTCTCGGACCCCTCGGAGTTGTTCTATACTGTATGTGTCACTTTCTGCCATGATGTCATCAAGTAGTAACATCACTTTTTTTATGATTTCATGTATGAGGACAAGATGTCCTCCAAGTGTTTCTTGGAAGCTTTTACACCTGTGGCACATACATTATAAATATTAATTAGAAAATTAATTCTACCAAAGTTATGAGGAAAAAACTGATTTTGACAAAACTTGCAAAAACTTGCTAAATTTTAAAATCAATGACAGAAACTGTATGTCAGTTTAGCGAGAAAATGACGCTGGTGCTGTCAGAAATGATGCATCTCTTACTGTTAACAAGCTATCAGCCTAAACACATTTTTAAAAAATTTCCTCCATCTTTGCTTTCCAATTACTCAAGAACTACCCAAGAGAAAGTTGTTTATTCAAGGATAGCTACCCTTGGTACAATCTTACAACCTTAAAAATATGGTGCTGTACAGCACCCTATTTTTAATACCTTGAAGTAAAACTTGATTCTAGAATCAAGTACTTCAAGGTATTGATGTAATCAACATTTGATCTTGAATAAACAACTTTCTCTTGTTTAGTTCTAGTGTAAAAAGAAAAGATGGGGCAAATTTTTCATCAAAATCAGTTTTTTTGCCCATAACAATCGGATGTTGTTCCACAATTTGCAAATTTTCGCCACCAGACGGCTACAACGTCACTGTCATTTTGAAAACATAAAAATGACAGATTTACTTGGTCCTTTCCACCAACACTAATATGCCCCACACCCAGCTATAAGCAGTCCAGAAAAACACTAAACCAACCGCAGCAGAACAACATAAATACTACACCAAACACACCACGAAACCCAAACGTCACCTTGCAAACACAACAGCTGCTGCACAAAACGCCACAACATCACCAAAACCACTGTACTATATCACAACAACCCAACTCAAAGCGTCACCACCGACCACCCACAACCACCCAACCCATAAGCACACAGCAAACCAACAGAAATGCAACACAAACACATCAAACACACAACCATCTAAACCACTACACCAACACCAACACACCAGTCACTGCAAAAACAACACAACACCAAACCCCAACAACCTATCTGAATGCGACTCCACGGTCCACACACGCCAATCACAGACCCCCGCATCTACACACCATAGCAGCATCACATCAATCAAAAACAGAAAACAAACACCACGCACACCTACCACATTGACAAAACGAACACCAACCATCGCCAATACCAAGAAACAACAGCAAGAACAGGGTGCCCCACACGCCCACACAATCCCACGAAAACAAAATAAAACCAACCACACACCATGTATTCTGAAAAATGACAGGAAAGGCCAAGTAAAGTAAAATGTGTGTTTTGGACGGGGTATGTATTTACTTGGCCAATGTGTCGCTGATCTGACCGCTTTGACAACCACTTTACTTGGCGGTTTCTGCAGTTTCGCTGCTTTTGAAATGATAAATACTATAGAACTAAAATAATAAACGAAACTTACGAACAGTTCTATGATACTGCTTTTTCCGTGCTCGCGCCTGTGTATTATAAATCTACGCAAAAAGTGGAAAATTTCGACTACTTTTGATAAAAGCTTTGAATATTGAACAAGAAGCTAGACAAGCTGTCTCGCATGTCACCTGCTGTCAATGGGAACAACTACTAACCGCTGCCTAAATAAATCAGTTGAATGTACTATTTTTTTTTGCAATTTTTTTGGCAATAAATTTTATTTTTAAATTTTCATCGTTTTTTATACGTCGCATCATAATTCATATATCAAAAAGCATTTACAATGATATTAAAAGCAAACTTAATAAACCCACCGCTTCATGTCTGCTCAGGTTTCAACAACCGTTGCCACACTCTAAAATTTTAATGATGCTTGCGTTATGGCATGCATACTTCAACTATCATTAAAATAACGTTAAAGAGTTTTTGACAGTCATTTAATATCTAAAACAACAACAACAAAAAAAAACACATTTTGAAGACTCGCTCGCTAATATCATTTATATTTATTATAATTATTAAAACTGTACATCAATATTTTTTTTTATTAGTTTAGCAATAAAACGAGACATTTTCGATTATT
Source organism: Strigamia maritima (assembly GCA_000239455.1). Taxonomy (NCBI): domain Eukaryota; kingdom Metazoa; phylum Arthropoda; class Chilopoda; order Geophilomorpha; family Linotaeniidae; genus Strigamia; species Strigamia maritima. The sequence continues at coordinate 72,706 of JH432222.1, forward strand.
TTTAATGCAAAAGAGAATATTTTCACTTTTAAATCATTTCACATTACACAAACTGTCCTATTCAGTTACATGCCTGAAAACATGCACATATTCGACACATTTGACAGGTTTGCCAGCTACTTTGCATAAACTAACAGTTAAGTGTCCGACTTTTCCGTTTGACTTTTTCATAAGAAATGCCGTCAACGCTTTTTTTGATAATTCAACCACTTGCCTACTATCTTTTTTCTTCATAGCAACAGGACCTGGCACGATATAAAATTTTTCAACGACGAATTCAACGGTTTTGTTACTCTTATTAGACACCCATGCATAATCGATGGCATCATCATTCCATTTAGAGCACTCCCACCAAGTTCCCATATTTATCGGTGTACAAGCAACTTTTTCACTTCCTACATTTTGATTCTTTAAACTAACAAGCAAACAATAAAAGAGAAAAAAAATTATTCCCTTTTCACCGGACATTCCACAGTCATAAGTGTTGTAGTTAAGTGGTGTGGCGAATGTTCATATGAAGCTATTAAGCGAGTCTATAAAACCTTGTTTATTTTTATTGCAGTTACTGAATAATTATAATAATAATATAAAGAATGAAAACAAAAAGTTGGCCAACAAACAGATAATAGAACATGAAATGTGTCTTTAATTGAAAAATAATATCGGCGATATATTATTAATGAACTTTAGTAAATAAAGAAAATATTATGCAAAAATAACAACGCCAACCTCCTGTATACGACTTCTGGTGTACGTATCAAATCTGGCGTTATTTGCTGGTTTCTCAGTGAGGTAAACGCACTGTTCCGAATGTGGATCCAATTTGTAAAAGTTACTGCTGTTTCCTTCCTCGATAATCAAAAACGGTAACGATTTACAGCTCGAACACAAATCCCATTTTGCACTACCATCACTTCCCGGTTTCCAATCAGTCATTTTAGCTCGCCACTTATCAACTTTAATATCGTATTCGCAGAACATTGCCGGAGTTCGAACGTAAATCTTCATACAAAACGGCACCACGGATAAATTACGAAAGCTTTTGCCCGGTATAGTGGTGATCACAGACCACTGGTTCGATAGTAGACAGTACTTTTCAATTATTCTTACAACATTTGATCTTCCGCTATCGGAATCATGGTAACTGTTTCCCTGCTTGGTCTGGTATCCTCCTACGAGCAAAAGAAAATCATCAAACACCAAGAGTTGTGGATTATATCGATGAATAATAGGCGACGCAAGAGCTGTCCACTTTGAGGTGTCGATGTCGAACATTTCCACCGGCTCTATTGGTTTTTCGTTCCGGTCGCAACCGCCGACAATGTACAGGCGCTGACCTTTAGCCGTTGCTCCCATTTGAGTTCTGTGCGGATGGTTAGTTGAAATGGAATTAACACAATTAGTGTGCGGGTAATAAGCTACTACGGTCAGGTTTTCATCGCTCTGGTAGCCACGCCTCTCCGAAGCACTTCCAATAAAATAAACGGTAGATTCAGTCACGACAGAACATGTTTGCTGCAAAAACATGGGTATTGTTTTACTCGTCCATGTGCGAGTTTTAATGTCAAACGATTCTATCGTGTCACCTCTCGGCAGTAGTATTTTCGGACTAGTGAGGACGCTTTTGTACGCCAAAGGATTGCTGAATACTGCGGACACTTTTTCTAAAAGCAAGCGGCATATAGAAAACGAGTTTCGAATTAACGTTTCGTTAGATAGCAGACCATCCAGTGCTTCTCGGGAAATTGAGCCAAAATCCACGTGAAATATCAAATCATTCAGATATTTTTCTCTGCCTCCGGAATCCACTGCGAGCCACTGCATTATCAACTTTAAAATTGCATCGGCAGAGTGATAGCGAACGGTGATTGGCGACGAAATCAACTTTTGAAAACAGTCTACATCTAAACTCCAAAAGCTTTCATTAGCTTCGTCCCAGTTAAAACTCACCACTAAATACTGGACAACATCAGTAATGAGGGTTTGATTTTCGTATTTCGTGCCGACCTTTAAAATAACATCCCAGTTACTCACGTTGATCTTTTTGGCTAAAACTTCACAGCATAATTCAAATAAAGGAAAAACTTGGATGGAATGAGACGATGATATCAAATCCAGCAGTTCATTGAAATCCAAACTATGTGTGTCCACCTTTTGGATGTAGAGAAAATCCAAAATTATGGCCATGGAGTTCGAGTCGATGGCAGGCAAGTTTATAACGGATGCTGTTGTCTCTTGCAGGCCACACGTAAACATCGCCTCAAAATAGGAACTACCGGCTCGAAGAACCAAGCGATGAACTGGAAATTTCCGTTCTTTACAAACGATTGTCAGGTCACAACTATCTTCTCTACGTAAATTTTGAAAATTTGCGAATGTAATTTCCATTTGCTTCGACGATCTTTCAGCAGTAGGCGTGGTCTCAAATACGCTGAAATCGAAACCAAAAAAACGCCGTTATAAAATGGTTTCCATATCGAAACTTTTCGTAGCAACTTACTTTTTGGAATCGCCGTCATCATCCGCGCTGTCATCCATTCGATGGTCGTTTTGATTATTTACAAATAAACTGTTCGGCAAACCGGGAAAAGGATAGTCATTTAAACTTTCAATCTGAAGAGAATGATCATCGTCATCATCGTCGGTTATTTTATCACTATCGTCGAAGTCATCGCCGTCCGATAACAGATAATCGTCGAAATCCATATTGATAAAATAAATTCTAGACTGTCATCAAAAAATTACTCTTTCATACACTAAGATCAATTCTGTTGATTGTTAAATGGGCTCCGTGAAAAGTACTTACCATACACGCAGTTCTAGCAACCCTAACAGAGTTACAAATATGAATTATGAAGGATAATGTCAGATAAGAAAAGGAAGTTAAAAACAAGTAGAAGACGACTTGTAATTGGATGAAATTACCGGCGCATGCGCAATTGGAAATATATTTTACTCAGTACATATTCCAGTTTAGTTGTGAAAACCATTATACGCTACATGTGTACATCCCTGTTCAAACATTACATAGAAAAGGAAAAGTAATAGCGTCTCCTAAACATTGGTTGCCATGGTCGAAAATTTTTATTTACGGTTTCATTTCATTTTCAATTACAAATGTGAACCAATAAGGGATTATTATAACGTTATTTCATCTATTTGCGATTTCCATGCCAGCATGGGAATATCCAGCTTAATCAAATAATTCAAACACCGTACAATACTAAAACCTGCTTGCACTTCTACAGATAAAACATCATTTAATAGTTCTACTGTTTTTAATTCATAACCATTTAATCCTTCATTCAATTCAATAGTCGTGACAAAATCCTTTCAACACTGATAATTAAATCGTTTTAACAATACGAATATAGAAAAACAGTAAATTATTTTTACATATCAGTAATACTTATTCTTTTCAAGTTTTTATTACCAGAAATAAACAAAGAATAATTCTATCTTGTTTGAACAATATATACCTAGTGAATTGAGCTACAAACTCATTGCAACTCATCATTGGTATAACAACTTTCAAGTTCCATAATTTGAGGAGTTTAAAAATAAAGAGTTTTTTTTCTTCTTTTATTTAATATCGTGAGGTTGTTTCACGTTTACCTATGCAACTTTACCATAATCGGCTAATGGACCGATTAATTTCAACGATCTATACAAAAAAAAAAATTATACAAACAGAGCAGTCACATTAAGAAGAGACTGCTCTTAAGTGCTTTTGTGCAGGAAGACATTTTCAAGTGTTAAATTTAACCGACAGAATTTAAAGGCGACAATTTTGTTCATATTGCTAGGTTTTTTAACGAAAATTTTTTTTAAATAGAAGTGATATGTTATTACATTATTTTGAATAAAATTGATTTTTTTATCTCATTGCTTTATTGGAACATATTTTCGTAACTATTATACCGTATATCAGGTAAAAACTATTCATGTTATTATTCAATCGCTTTGGCAGAATGAGTTTTGTAATAGCAGGCACATGTGACGTCAAAATCTCTTTAATAGTCCTGCATGTCAAAAAATGATGCGAAATTTTAAGTCTTTGAAGCAATAATCTGATCATTTTAAAGCTGGTCCTTTATAGTATTCTAAAATAATTTTTAAAACAGTAAAAAATTTACTAAAATATCTAATTTTACCAGTTATTTCCTACAAAATATAAAAATCAATTTAAAAAAAAATAAATAAAAAAAGCAAAAACAAAAAATAATAAAAAGAACCAATCAATAAACTTTAAAATGACGTAATAGTAAAAATTTTAGATATGTGAAATGAGCCGCGAGTGGTATGGTATATGGCAGTAGATCGATATGGAAGTAATAATAAATGAAAACCTTGTTTTTTTTGGCTGAATTTCATAGTAAATGAAGCTAACAAATACCATTCTGTCTACAGTTGAAACTATTAAAAATTCAACTAATTCGAAGTTAGAATAAGTGATCAAAATTTAAAATTTGAACACCTTCTTTGAATCAGAAAACTCGCACATCACAAAACGTGAAGAAAATAAAAAAAATCACTACACATCCTATTAGTTATCTGATTACAGTTTGTTTCAATAAGTTTCGTTATTTTGTAGCATGACAAAATATATAATTATTTACACTTTGCTATTGTTCCCACCGAACAAATGTCAATCATCCACATTGTAAAACACGTTCAATTACAACCCTCAATCTATTCATCCCGTACATACTACTGAGGCTTATGTCAGTTACCTTTTGAGCACTGAGTGGATCGACTAGAATAATTAAATGATGCAATAAACATTGCCTGTTTCATACGGCTTTAGGTGCACCGGACAATTGAGGCTTTTGCATTAAGGGAGGTTTCGTTGATTTTGTTTCTGCCGACGGAGTTTCAAACCGCCTGGCCAGAGCTGCCACAACCGAAGGAGTACTTTTTAATGCGGTTGGAACGTTAGGAAGAGGTCTATCTTTTATCGCGTGTCTTGGAAAAGATTGATTTTTTGACGTGGGGTTGTTAATTGTAGCATAAATCTGGCTCTTTGCTTCTTCCTGATTATTGTTCCGACCATTTGAGTGATTTTGGCAGTCATCATAAATTTCATTGTATATAGGCTGCTCGTAAATGATGCTCGTCGACGGCGTCTTTGGCGGCGGGGGTCGCGGAGGAGGATTGGCAGGTCTCAAACTTGGTCCGCTCAATCTTTTCCTTCGGGTGGACGACTGAGTGCTCGACGCTCCCGACTGAATACTGGATGATCTAGACACGGGGTTTCGACTCGTATCGGGGCTCCAGGACGGGCCATAATCCGATCCGCATTTGCCATTCGGTAATGGCGGAGCGGGACGAATTGGGACGATTCTATTACTGTTTGTCAAGTCTTGTTGTAGAATCGGCTGAGATATTTCTAAATTCCGTAGACTATTCCGATCCAAATTAAGCTTAGCAGCCTTGACGCTGTGCTTGTGAACTAAAGTTCCTTGATTTGAAGGCTGCCGTGGCAATGTGGTAACTGGACTGGTTGGAATAGAATTATGACTTTTGACTAGTGCATTCGCAGGCAGCAGATCTGGTTGCATCGGAGTGGAAATGTCGACACTGCGCAAACTATTACGATCAACAGTGAATTTCTCTTTTCGCGACTTCTTTCGATGAGCTGCCTCTTTTGCTCGTGATCTAAAGAAAATGAATAAATAAATTATTGATAACGAAATGAATAAATAAATAAACACTATTATTACTTAATAGCCTGTTCTCTTGTTTTTTGAATCCACCATTTCTGGAAAATCTGTCTATAATAATAGCCAGCACAAACGGCAGCACTCACAACTGGTACAACTCCCAAAAAAAATATATACAGGACGGTGGCTAGATAGTTTTGTTCTGAAAAATATCACAAGTTGGTTGCAATCATTACGCACCATTTTTCATTTCAGTCAAAATACCGTGAGGATCAGCAGCTGGACCACTGTCTTCACTGCCTCCAGAGCCTTCGACATCACAAAACGGTGGCGCATACCCCACCTTACAATGGCAATTTCCTCTACTGTTACATACCTATTCAATCAATTGTCATTAATTTTAAAAATATTATCGGAAAATAATAATCAAACCTACCCCATTTCCATTGCAATCGTAAGGACATTTTGCTGTCCTTAAAGAGTCCACGGGCATGCAACGCTGACTAACGCAAACTTTGTTTATTCCACAACGTGCACCATCCGGCGCCAAGCCTGGATCAATGCTATTCAGACCTAAATCAACAATAGCTGAGCGACACGCAAGTATTTTTCCACCTGTCGTAATAAATGAACGCGACTGAATTGCAACCGATTCCATTCCGAATTCCAATCGTTCGTTCAAGTGAGTGCAATGAAGCATTCCACAGAGAATATCACTGCAATATAAAATCAATGTAAAACCAATTACCAGGATGCAAAAATGATTATTCAAACGCGTACTCCCTATCGCATGGTTTGTATGTTTGATTCAGACGCAGATAACCGCAATTGCCACTCGCCGACCCTCTTTTATTTTGATCAAAACACCGAGAATCAGACATCTGTCCAGTCGGGCCCCATAATAACTTGCATTGATCGCTATGGGAACGACAATCTCCACGGTAACAGTAAGCCCGCTCGTTGCTGCAGCTCGAACCGTCTTGCTTAAAAACATCATTAGGACAAAATTCGTTCTTTCCATCACAGTATTCAGGTAGATCACATTCGCCACTTGAATGACGACAAAGAGTAGCTGCAGTTTTAAACTACAAATTTTAAAGAAATCAATCAAATGTTATTTTATATAAATAAAGTTTTGTTGATAATTTGTAATTTGTAAATTTACTTGACAAGTCGAGATCTCGCAACACTCCCCAGTCGCACAAGTGGCATTGGCGAATAATGTGCACGACGATGCATTGCAACAAGGATTGTGGCAAAACTGAAATTTTAATTATCGTTTTGAAAATAAATCAAATTAATTCACAACTTAAATATCTCACAAGAGGCAATCCACAGTCGCATTCTTCTCCATGCTCCACGAACCCATTTCCACAGACGGGTCCGAGAATCCTTGACGGTTGGTTTCGCAAGCAATAATCCATACCATGATCAAAAGCAGTATGTAAATATTTTATGGAGCATTCTGACCAATGAGTTGGACTATTTGAACTGTTTGATTAAAAATTTAATTTAATTAAAAATTAATTAAATTTAAAAAACTACATTAACCTAGATGATGGAGCCATAATACACCGTTCATCCGGACATGAACACTCGTCATTGTCATGTTCCATGCCAAAATTATGTCCTAATTCATGAGCAACTGTCGTTGCAACTAACGCAACATTTGGGCTATGATCCTAATAAAAATAAACAAATAAAACCATCATGTTACCTGAGACCTATGATTCAGTTTTAAATTACCATATTCACTCCTCCAGAATATTCATAAGTACAGATGGGTCCTTTAAGCGCTTTTCCCACAACTCCACCTTCAAACGTGATTCCGCTATTAAGATAAGCGTATGAGTCAAAACAATTAAGATATAAAATTGGGTGAAATCATACGTGATGAGCTGCGCATTATCGTTAGGAATTTCAGAAACCAGCCGCTCCCTTCGGTAATGAAGGAAATTAGTCAATGTCGTGTCACCATCTTTAGCAAGAGTAATTTGATCAAACTCTGACCACACTTCTATGCCAACCAGAGCAATGAAAATATTAAGCGGACTGTAGAGCTGAGTAATGGAAAAATATCATTTCTACTACTTTTTGTATTTTAATTCAAAACGTTAAACTTACTGCGTTAACAAGATTTGCTATATCTTTGTTCCGTGCTATCACAGCATCTTTGTTTTCTTTCATTTCTTTAAACTATTTGTTGCATATAAATAATAAGTTTTGTACTAAACTTTAAATTCATTTATGTAAATGTTCATTCACCTCCTTATAATCATTGACGAGAACCAGCTCGACATACCGTGATCCCTTGTTACTATTATAAGGACCACGAATTCCAAGATTACGCCGAAACTGAAATTAGTAAAACAAGAAAACAAAAACTTCTTTTTAGTTTTTAAACATTGACATTCACAACAAAGCAAATTTTTTTTTAAAAAAAATTACTGAACTACTATTAAAGTATCTTTTCAAAAACTAAACCCCCTCCTATTATACGTTATATATTTACTTAGTCTGAAGAAATTTTGTCAAAACTACGGACGTCATTTCTGGCGTTTAGTGCTGTCAGAATAGTAAATAAAAAAGGAGCTCATTTTGTATCATCTTTATCTATAGGATAATGAATTGTTGCAATATTATTTTTAGTTGAAGAATTTATTGATATTTTCCGCGTACTAAAAATAATCAGATTTTTACCAGAATATTTTTTTTTTAGATTTTGAGTTCCCATATTACCTCGCTATTTGTGCCATGCCGTTATAACTGGAATTTTTCACTTTGAAATCATACACCCGCACGTCGTTTGCGAAATCATGTAAGTTTGGCATAATGAAGCGAAAGTAATACTTCAAACACAACTTTTAAAATTCATTATAAACAAAAAAAAGTCAACAATCAAATCCTTCGATGTAACAAATGAGTATGCCGTATTTCATGTTTGTTTGTTTTGACCGGAATACGGTAATGCGGTACATTATACCTGAAACCTGATAATCAAATCATCAAAAGACATTTGTCCCGTAAAATAAAAGTGATTAAATTACCGATGCAATATCGACTTTAATCTATTTCCACATGGTACTTTAACCCTTCATAAAGTTTCGCAGATCAAAACAAGACATTATAAATGAGCATAATGTTCCGTTTCAAATTAACAACCAGCAAAAAGTCATTAATCTACAACTTGTAAAAAAAAGAAACCTTGAGCCTGCCTATTAAAAATATTCAATACACACCCTCCTTTGACGTGTTGTAAAAGTGTCGGTTAGGGTCGAAGATCCTTTAAATCCTATAACACGAAAATAAAAAAAATAAGTGCTTATATCAGTTGCGAGCAGGGTGGCTTGAGCTCATCTTGAAATGAATTATGGAAGAAAAGATCACAGCGCGCACTTGACATTAATTAAAGCAGCGCGCAAGAGGGCACTTTGTGCTACTAACAAGCAAGCACTGCTTAACGATTAAAAAATTTATGCAAAATACTCGTATAAGCATATTATTAACTCACTCTGACGACATTTTATCTATTCTCTTTTAATCGGCAGTAGACCAAAAGCAACAAATTAAACTAATTAGAGTAATTAGCTTAGTCTTTACGTAATAAAGCTAATTTCATTTTACTAATTACAGACTAATACAACTAGGCAAACATTTACATAACTATACGCGAGAAGTAGCAGCAATTTACAAGTTGACCAAAAGTCACATTTGTTAACTCATCATTTCAAAGTATAATTTGCAATGCACTCACCACAGCTGAAGTTTCGAGGTTTCATATCCGATTCCCTATAAACGTAGTGGAGGTTGTCCGTTGAGTTGGCTATTCTTTCAATAAAGTGCATTTCCACTCCATCAAAAATAATTCCACTGTAATAAAGTTTGGCGAGAAAAAAAATTATAATTTACCATTAGAAAACTTATCCCTCAACGCGCTTTTTCTTTTTCTAATTGCCATTACAATTTCATTTTTCACATAAAAATGACAAATTCAGGCGAAATTAGGAGTACATAAATCTGTGATTAAACCATAAATATGCATTAAAAAAGAAAACTTTAAACCTTTAAAATTTAGAAAATTTTAAAATCAATATGGCTTGATGAGTAATGTTTTTTAAAACACTACTTAAACCGATTAAATCATTAGAAATATGAAGAGAGAGAAAGCAATCATAACATTTGATAATCAAATAACGATTGACTGAACCCTCACCTGAGGCCATTGCATGTGCTCACAGCAGCCCAAGAAGCATGTGAATTTTCAATTTTGCCATGGTAATAACAGTGGCTGGAATTCTAATACAAATATACCAAATATACCAAATATTTAAATTTTTAAAGCAAATATTCCTCAACAAAAAAAATAAAAATAAATAACACATAAAAACCAGTGAACCCTGATTCCAACACTTTCTGGCACTTTTCCGGGTGTCAGTTAATAGTTTACCTTTTCATAAGGTTTGTGAATCACAGTTTTGCCTTTGTGCTGATGTCTTTCCACAAAATAGCTTGGAAATAAATCTCTAAAATAAAAAAAATAAATCTCTAAAATCAATAATTCTTTATAATTTATATTCAGCGTTCTAAAACATAATTCCGTGTCAACGAGTCCTTTTACTTTACTCGTTCCGAAATCAATTGAATCAATCTCCATCAAACACCTCATGCCGTAATTAAAGCGATAGATTTGCACTATTTTTTAAATTAAAAGATACAAGCAGCAGAAAAATCTAAAAATAACCTATAAATAATCTCACCTCGTTAAACAGCTGGAAGAAATTGAGAAAAAGCGCAAATCGAGAAATGCAAATCTCAGCTTTAAACAGCTCAACATGAATTCAATTCATCGGCAAAGGACTTGAGGCTTATCGACTTTAATATGTTCGGCCTGACACGAAGCTTAGTAAAAGGTTTCCAAATAGATCGCTCTATCTAGAAACACGTCTGCAAATTGCAGAACACGTACACCACTTGTCAAACTTGTGTTCATTGCTCTCCGAGATGACGACACTCACCAAAAACTTGGGACGGAAAATTGCTTTTTTACTACATTAATGTTCGTTCACGACCCTGTAATTTTGGTCATTTTTATTTTTTAACTTCCACACAAATCGACAATTTCATATTAAATTTGTCGACCATGCAAACACTTTATCATTAAAAACGTCTAATTAAAATGTCTTGTAAAACGTAAAAATACATTTTTTTTCTTCTTATTAATACATGCGCCAGTAATTGCAGCTTATTTAAAATAAAATAAAAAATAAAAATTTTTCCAAGCGTTCGACTTGAAAAATCTTCTTTGTCCAATTTGCTGATCTTTTTTTTAAAACCTTTTTACTGATAAGTTCTGTAGCCACAACAGTCCTTGAAACTCAACCGAGAATAAAACATCCTTTAATGAGACGAATTAAGTTGCCGGTGGAAAAGAAGAGAAGAAGACGGATGGGGCGGATAAAATGAGGCTGTTTAACTCAACTGCTTTTATATGCCAAGGTCATAAACTCGTATTAAAATAAGAACAAATAAGAGATGAATTAATGGAGAAATGAAGAAAGAGAGAAAAAAAATATTTTCCGTACCTATTTTGATGTAAATTTAATAAAAAAGTTTTGCCAAAAGCATCGAATCCTACTTTCACTTCATCTAAGTGACCGCCCTGTAAAAAAAGAAAGAAGAAAGGAATAAATTTACTATTAACAAATAATATTCCGGCCTCGAAATATTGCTCTCGAAATGCCTGATAGCACAGAATTCATTTTCCATTTGCGATTACGACAAACATAAATTTCGACTAATTACCATTGACGCCTCTTTGCCGGCTATTAATTGAACATTTCTCTAATTTATAATCCAGTTTGCTTACTATATCATAAAGGAGATGTATGTTACGAAAAACTCCTTTCGGACATTTTATACTCAGACGTTATACGCATTTATTCACGCACGACCTCTTACACGAGTACTTAAATCATATAAATTCTCTTTAAACACCAAAACCAACATGGAAGGATTTTTAGAAGATTGTTTATTTGTTCAGTTGTTTCTTTTAATTCTAGAAAGTCGATACGTGTATTCTTCACCAACTGTGAATTTAATCAGAGATCCACATCAAACAAGATAAGATTTAAATAAAAAAAGAAAAAAAGTAGAAACAAAAAAACACAGGGCGATTACACAATTGTACAATTTGTATGTAGATTCGGCCTTAGTATTACTCTCAATTAAAGAAGAAAAAAAATTCTTACAAATTGGCATCATTCAGTGTTTGTTTTGATGGTTTCTTTTTTTTCTACAAAAATTGCAATGTATCAATGCCATGATATAGTTACAATTAAACGAGTTATAGAACCTCTTTTTGTAAGTGATTAGAAAATCAATAGCCGCGTTCAAATTTGTTTAGATATCCTAACTTATTCTGTTCCTAACTGTCTGAAAGTGACGTTTTTGCCCACATATGGTCAAAAACGTCACTTTAAGGTGATTAAGTTAAGTTATCTAAATGAATTTGAACGCGCCTATGTCATACAAAACTGCTTCGACATTTACATTCAAACAAAATGATTAAAACAAGCGCATAATTTCATTCATTTTATTCTGATGCATTAAATCGAGTAATTTTGAGAAATAATAATGCAAAAATCCAAAATTGGAGATTTTCTGCTCGTACAAAGCAGAAAATAAACGGTATCTCGATCATGCGTAGTATAGATATTCCGACGCTCGCAGGATTAGCTCACCTCAAACGAGCAGATTTAATGAAGTTGATGTTTACATAATGGGAAAATTTCCTTCAAACGGAGGATTAGATTTTGTTTTCATTGTTAAACCACCAAGAGCGGTCTAGACAAATACCGAATAGCTAAATTTCCGAATAAATATACAGCTCTATAGCAAAAAAAATAATAATTTAAAATGCCAAAACCATGATTTCAGTTTAAAACCAATTAACCAAAGTATTTTTTACAACCCAACCAACCCATATCTTTAGTTATTAACGAGTACAATACGAGTTCTGATAATGGAAATTAACGGAACAAAAAAAATGCATTCAAATTTTTTCCCATTTCATTACTCAGTCATAAATCAACATCGTGTATTTGAAATGAAATAACAAGCAGCAAATTGCCGGCAACCCGAGCGCGCAGCATCCCTTAAAATTTCAAACATTCATTATCTTTTCTGTTTTGACTGTTATGTCTGAACCAATTCCCTTTTATCTTACATATTTGTTGAGGTCAGTAAAGGTCCAACAAACATCTTAATTAAAATCTGAAATGTTAGAATCCCCCTTCGCAAGATGACTTTACTAAAACATTACCGGACAACAAACTCGATTTATAGCATCTTATATTTACAATACGAGGTCACTTAAGATTTTTTATTTTCAAACAGGAAACACTTCAGACAAGCTTCAATAATCCCCCTGTGCGTAATAAAACAAACCCTAACCCAGTAAAAATCACATTACCTGAGTTAATGTATAGACATCCCTTTTAGACCGACCATGGAGCATAAAAGGATGCGTCAGCTGATATCGCTTAAATTCAGAGGAAGATTGATCATCTGAAAACAAACAAACAAAAGATTTTTTCAAAAATGTTCATAAATTTTAGACTTTCATCGATCTCTGCATAGAATAGTATAGAGACTCTAACTAACATTAAATATAGATATATAGTATTGCCCCCACCCCCTATTTTTCTGAATTCTTAATTCAGAAAAATTTCTAAGGTCAATCTGATAAATACTTACAAGAAACAATAGAATTGTTTATTCAATTAAATAAACTGAAGTGTGTTGGAAAATTTGAGTTAAACCCATGAGTACTGGACAAGGAAGCCACACCTAGCTACCACATCCCTTGCACACATGTCTTGTGGTAATAACATGTGGTATGCATCAGCAGTGATTTTACATTTCCTGAAGAATAAGTTCCAGTTGTAAGCAGCTTGGATTATTCTTAAAAGACATTCCCCTCCAAAAATTCTGTTTATTTGTAAACAATAAATATAAAAAAAAAATTAACGTTTTCCATATCAAATAACCACTCAACCGTAAAAAGTAAACGCACACTCATCTCTAAACTATCAATAGATTGGCCACAAAAGATTTTCAAGTTTAGCACCTTGCAAGTTTCCTCTCGAGTCAAGTACCCAGCGTCTCATTAAAGGCCGTTACTAGCATCTGGCCTCTTTTGGTGCAATATAAGTCAAGCCAAGAAGAAAAATAAGTGAAGTCACATCTCCCCAGTTGATTAGAAATTTCAACAAAATGCACTTGTTTCTGTCACACACAGATCTATAGACGGTTAATTGGACTAAAGGGAGCACAAGGCCCCGGTCACCATATAATTATTGTGAAGTACTCAATTTTTAATTTTTAGTTTAGAAAATAATAAAATGTAAATTTATTTTGAAGGGTTCCTGTGGATTTTCTGTCCTACCAAACAAAAACAAAATTATGAATTAGTTCTTCAACATTTTATTAAAAATATTTTCCCTCTTATGAAATGTTTATTACAGGGTGTCAATGAAGAAAAAAAAACAAGTTCACCTCTGCAATGGTCAACGAATTTAAAAATAAAAAAAAAATATTAAGGAAAAAAAAAAGTATATCCTTGCACTCATCCTTCAAGGCTGTGAGTCACGAGTGTTTAAGATGAATGACTCATGAATGAAGAGCTAGCTTTACTACAGGTGAATTATCCGGACTTGAAAAAAGTTAATTACAAAATTACAACACAATGTCATACACCCTGTACTGTACCTTTTCTTCCATAGAAGAATTAGTCATTAAAAGATGTTAAAGAGAAAATATAAAGACCGGAGAAAAACCAAACTCTTGAAATTTTTGTTGTATAAATAAAAACATTATTGTGTTTACGTAAGCAAATCTACATTGACTCCTATTTTTATGTCGATTCTGCTGTATAAGTGACTTAGTTGTTTTTTTACCCCTGTGTATTAATAAAACATGCTAACAAAAAGCATAAATTGAGAGAAAAAATCGAAATAAGCTGTGACAAGAGTAAATACAGGCCAAGGTCTGCCGAGGTTTACCTTGGCTGAGACACAACAATTTCTGCCCAAAAAATATTTCGATTCAATGCCACGGTGTACAAATTCGATCTCTTGTAGCTGCGGCTAAGGCTTTGATTAATCAATATAAACAAGAATTATCTCACCTTTGTTGCTTGAACTGGAACTTGCAATTAATAATAATAATAGCACCAAACAAATTTCTGTAGCTGGTCTCAAACGCACTGCTGCTGCCATTTTTCCTCCCAAGTGGCCGATACTCAAACTCTTTTCAACGTCATTTCCGCCATATGATATAGGTTTGAGAATGATAATAAGTAATTGATGAACGATGCAAATTTCTAACGTAATTCAGAAAAACTGTATGATCGCATAACTCATCATCGTGGGTGATGCAGCTCGGCGGAACTTGCCTCGTATCCAACTCTTGCAAACTCATTCTATTCCTGCGCCTGCTGTTGTGCTTATAAAATCAAATGAACTCGCCCGAATGCGAATCTCGCGTGAACGGGAATCAACGAAGTTTTTTAAATTTTGTAAACAGAAAAAATAATTTAATAAAATTACTGATGTTTATTATTACAAACGTTTCAGATACAGATATGAGTCGGTACAAACCTGTTACCTTTTTTAAGAAACGGTTTCATAAATAAACTTAACTAAAATTGATTATATCACATTTTATTGCAAAAAGCCTAAAAATTAATAGCCACTAATGGAAGATACAATGCAAAAAATCTAGCGCTTTTGGAACTGTTTGAAAGTCTTTATATAAACTGTAGAAAAAGGAAATTTTATTACACGTGATTTCTTCAGAAAAGCTATTTTTTCTCTAAAGCCTGAGAGGCAGGAGTACAGAAATGACATTTGTGAGAAAACACTGATCAATTGCATTGTAGGACATGAATATGATACAAATTCAAAATAAAAACAAGTTATAATAACATGAACCAAACAAATACGACTAACACTAAATATGGACAATCAAAATAAC
Organism: Strigamia maritima; assembly: GCA_000239455.1. Taxonomy (NCBI): domain Eukaryota; kingdom Metazoa; phylum Arthropoda; class Chilopoda; order Geophilomorpha; family Linotaeniidae; genus Strigamia; species Strigamia maritima. Next base: position 88,404 of record JH432222.1, read on the forward strand.
ATTTAATTATAAATTTTGGTTTTTAAATAAGCAAAACAATAACCTTAATAAATATCAAAGTACGAATTGTTTTATTTAAAAAAATAACATTAAAAAATACATAATTTAAGAAAAATTGTACATACAAAGTTTGGTTTTTCAAGTTAACTGTTAAAAATAATGCCAAGAGTACACGTGTACATAACCTTATGTAACCTTATGTAATGCAAATATAATAAATTCAGTTGTTTTTTTGTATAAAATAATAAATAATTTGCTAATGAACTAACCTACTTGCTTCGTAAGTGCAAGTCACTTGTGGTGTAATTATAAATTCAATTAATACAAATAGAAAATCAAATTTTTCATTCGTATAAAACAGAATGTACGCCATCACAAGTGGTTTGCTTAAAAAAGTTTATCACGAAGTTTTTGTCCTTCATTTAACAAGCGTGATCGCATATTAAAAAATATTTCGTTTTTGTTATAAATAAAAAAAAATGTATAATACTAATAATAATAATAAACGTCTAGTAGTTTAAAGCAGCTATATTAAAAAGTATTTAAAAATCTACCATTACACGATGGAATGCGAAAAAATAATAAAAAAGTTGAAATGTGACGATAATCTCATTGCACATGTTTCTCAGAAATGTACATCACAGTGAAGAATGGACTTTAGTAAAATAATCCGGTGCAAGTTGGCACTTGTATAAACTGTTTTTACCCAAATAAGTAAAAAAAGAAATTAAACCAGAAAAAAAATTCAAATATTCCTTGGCTAATTTACAGTCCACCTCTATTTGCAGTCCACTAATAGGGAAAATTAAAAGTAAAACTAGCACATTTTTCTTGTAAATGACTAGAAAATAAAAATAATAAAAATAAATCGGTCAATGGAAAAATGAGCATACAAATACAAGGTTTCCACTAATTCCACTTCAACAGACTGAAGAAAAGCCAAGCCATAACATGATAAAGATCGCTCACATTTTTCTCACACGGTACAGTAATTTTGCTTATTTCCATTACGACGACTTTTACTGGAGAAGCAGAGACACCCACTGTTGTTGCGATGGCGCTTGAGCATCTTGAGTGGCTTTTCCTCCCGCTCACGGTCCATCATGCATCTTTCGTAGTAATCATATTCCTTCAGGTACCTAATAATCAAACAAATCGGTTACGAAACGTCAAAACTATTTTTTTCTAATCACTAGCTACCAAATGGGTGGCCAGCGGTGCCGATTAAGGTAAGCCTGATTCTCAGGATGCAGATTTCGTAACAGCTTGGGAGTCTTTTTGCAAATTTCATTATAATTGATAGCGATGTGATTCATGCACCAGTCTGCTAACTGATCAGCATTGTGCATCTAAAACAATATACAAGAATATTAACTGCGTAATGCCGTTTAATGTTTTATGTACTTGGCAAGCTTCAAGAAGATGAATCGTGGTTTCGGTGATATCACCGCCTGTTACTATAATTTTAGTCAATTCAAAAAGAATTTGCTTTTCCAGAAGAGAAATCAATCTAGGCAAACAAAGTCGATTGGCTAGACCAAGAACCTCAACGCAATCGGCCAGAGAAACTTGCGGGCAATTATCGGTGTATAGGTAGATAAGCAATTTGTAGAATACTTCCATGCGAACACCGGGAAACTGAACCTAAAGAGAAAATAAAACAATTTTTTTAAAATTTTTCTTTCTTTTAAATTGTTTCGCTTCAACTACAACCTTTTTCGCCATGCTTTCTCTGAAATCCCCACTGAACATGGCGTACATGACATCGCATCTGCACATAAGCATGGGTCGATGAGTGGCTCGAGTTCCATCATCCAACTGGAACAGCACATCTGTTTACAAACATATTCATAGCGCTTTAAATAAATGCTCTAAGCCTAATATACATCTCCTTCATTTTAATTCAATATTCCTGGAAAGTACTTGGTAAAATAAGAGATTATAAGAACAAGTAAAATATGCACGATGGTCGCATATATATATGCAAGTTTAAAAACGACAAAAAATTACTCGAATTCTAAGCATTTAAATTACCAGAAAAAAGGCCACCGTCAAGACATAAACTTTTTAAATTCTGCGTCAAATTTCGTTTGTACTGTTGCTGTAATTCAACGTTCAGAAATTCCTCTCGAGTCAAAATATTGGCGATGAACACTTGCAATTCACTTAATTCCATTAGTTGAGCAGCGCGATGTAAGTCCTTAATAAAAAGAAAAAATATTACAAAATTACTTCAAAATAAAAATGAAATAAAAGTTCACTAAAATTACATCCAAGTTACAGGACCGCACTTCCAGCATTCCAGTGTACAAGAAACGAAGACAAAGCTGCATTGCTGATGTACTTATAGTACGACTCATAGTAATCACAGTTTGCATGCTTGATATCACTCTACCTTTCGCATCCAAACTTTCGCACTAAAAATTTTAAAAATTCAAGTTAAATTATATAATTAAAGCCTATATATACCTGTTGAAGATGAATGGCTAAGTAAGCAGGATGGCTAAGTTCCTTATAAACACCAAGCTTTTCAGCATGTGGAGCGCAAGGCAAGCATGTAGAACGTGATCGCCCTGTCGCGGGTTGTTCCCATGTTTTTCCAGTACTAGAATCTTCTAAAATAAGATTCTCAGTATCTGGATTAAAATTTCCTAAAGATGAGTCACCAAACGTGCTTGTGCTCATCTTAAAAACAATTTTTAAAATAAATAACAGGTTTTTTTAAAAAATAAAGTGACTTTTTATATATATTATACCATGCTAGAATCGCTCGAACTTCGCGTCATATTTAAGTCAGCCGACAAATCCATAGTCAGTAGCTTCCTCATAACGGGAGACGCTGCAGACAGCAGAAACTTATGGGCTGGAAATCCAACACTTCCAACCGTAAAAATCACATCAGTGTGACACTGCGTTTGCAATAGATTGTAAAGATCTTCGTCGAACATACTATTGGGAACTGCAATATCTGGTGAAGGTGGTTTAGGTGGACAAAAAGGAAGCTGAAAAAAAATTAACAAATAAACAGTACATTCGATAATATATATATATGATATATATTTACTTGAACTAGAGGACGTTGAACTTTTTTCAAATTGGCCATCCAGAAACGTTGCTTTCGCCTATCTATTAACGCCGCTCGAATGACATTTTCAAATACTTCATGAACACCATAAGTCGTTAAGACACTTGTTTCGTAATAAGGAGCCCCAATTTCCCGTGCAACTGCTCGTCCTTGATCCGGTGTCAGAATATCGCACTCTCGGATTTGTCTGCAATAATTTCCATTGACAACTCAAAAAATTAATATCTAAAGCACATTTACCTTACAAACGGACTTCTATCTTTGCAATAACTAATAAACTTCTCATCCATGTACATATAACGAAGGTCATTTTTGCATCCGACTAGAATTATTGGTGTATGTGGACAAAATTTTCGAATTTCCGGATACCACATAACCTTGCAGTTGCGCAGTGAAACTGGATTTGCAAGTGAAAAGCATAAAACCACCACATCAGACCTAAAAATAAAAAAAAGCATTTGAAACATTTGAAACCAATTTTCTTCCATAAAATAAATCATCATAATTTACCTGCCATATGCAAATCGCCTGTCTTTATCATGATCTCCGAACGTATCCCACAACCGTAGTGATACATCTACACCATCAACTATTTCCCGTGACCGCTCTAGCACCTGCAAAATAAATTACGAGATTTACATTTGTAGGAGTTATTTTTGGAGGATCGTGAAACTCTTTACAATCAAAATATTCAGTGCCAATTGCCAAATATTCGTAACTGTTAGTAGACGTACAAACTAACACTACTTATATCAACATAAACAGTAATTTATCACAAAAATTTCACAATCATGTGTTGAACAAACAAATCTAACTAAAAAAAAAAGAAATAAAAATAAACAAAAATAACATCGTACCTCTTTGTATATACGATACTGATCTATGGCCCAGACAGTAGGTATATGAGTGTTGATTAACTGACCTAAAGACACCTGAGTATCGCATGCTCGCGCGCATATAAGTCGTGTTTTGCCAACTGCCGTGTCTCCCACCACCACACATTTAACTAACTCCTGATGAGGCTGTTCGTTATCCATGATCATCCATCATTTGGCAACGACCGAAACAAGCGACAACTGCAAACGATAAAAATACAAAAAAGAAAAAAATTATTACACTATTCAAAGTTACCATAAAAGGATTCACTACATCCTTTCTCTCGCAACAACCTTGGTTGCTCTGGCATTTGGTCGTTTCAAAGACGGTTGAAGGCTATGCCAAAACCTACCACCGTCCATTTACGCCATAAACAGATCATTGAAAAAATATCACAATATTTCTAGCCGATAATCAAAAACAAATAAATTTAAGCCAGATAAACATAAATTGCCTTCAAAGAATCTCTTGTAACTCTTGTGAGCCTCTTTCACAATTCAAACATTGGATTCTCAGTAAAACACCTTATCTATTATTGCAGTCTCAAAGACCAAATAAACATGAATTTTTTACCTGTACCAACCCAGTAAACAAACTCTAAATGTTCTCACGTTCGTTTTTTATAAGTATCACTAAAAAATTAAATTCGCACGTGTTTATCTTTATTTTTTTTTTAAAAAAAAAATTTCAGGTTTCAAACCACTTTTACCGATACCTTGAATTTACCAACCTTGAAACAATAAGATTGTAAAAATAAGAAAAACATGACATATTCTTTCATAAACCTTTAATTTAGCCTTCACTATGACAGTATCAGTTCATGGAACTCGACATTATACTCATACCTATTTTTAAAAAGAAGAAATGTAACAAGTCTATATTTTTCTTTTTTTGCTGCGATAACCGTGAACTGATGGCAAGGCCAACGATAACATTAAATTCTTTCTCTCTCTTTATAAAAAATAAAGACTAAATTCACTTGCAAGTTCAGAACAATTCATCATCTTGTAGCTTTCTTTCGTTCTTCCACAAAAGTACAAATCTTCAGTTAATATGAATTACATTTATTATCTGCGACTATAGTCAACCAGTCTGAATGTTTATCAATATTTCCTCCAAAAATTTACACGGATCCTGTTTTATTTTTTTAGAGCTTGGTTGTGATAAGTTATGATAAGATGAGCAAGTAGTGATAAGTATCCTGTTGCCATGTTATTAATTTAAATTAGATTATAATGTGGGAGGTCGAAATCTGGGCTATCAATTTCAATTTTCGACATTTGTGAGTTTTAATAATATTACATAAACTCCCTCTTATTCTGTCCTTCAAAATTTAAATTCAACTAATTTCACTCTAACCTGACTTGTTTTCAGTTTCATCACCATAACACCAACATTTCTACGCAAAAATTCTGAAAAGAAAGCAAATAAAAATGGATTACATCATTAGAAATAAAATCAATACTCTATTAAAAATGTTAGCAATAATCGAATTTAAACATCAAAAAACACACATTTTATTCCTTAAATAACATTTATTTCCTAATTTTCAAAAATATACCTAGGTATATGGATTAAGATAAAATTCAAGTACAAAACAAATAAAGAAGATAATTTGGTACACACAAGGCCTTTGACCCTGCAATGACATGTTATTTATAGAAATTAAGACCCCCTTTATCAATTGAGGATGTGTTAAATTACAATGCTACATTACAAATAAAGTATAAAAAAAATATATGAATTTATAATGAAATAAAACTTTACTAACATAAAACGAAGGCCAAACAATTGATTTGTTTTAATTATTATTATTTAATTGATGAATTATAAATATTTATCATTTATCATTTATTATCATCGTGGTAGTGGTCTTGGTTGAAGTGTTTCAAAACTCAATAAAAATTAAAATACATTGAATAAATTAAAATTCATATTTACAAAATATATTAATTTTTGACATCATAATACAAGCTATTTCATCATTATTATCGACTTCATACAAATTAGTTAATAATAAACTACACAATATTTACTTTTCTGAAATTTAGTCACGAGCTATGTTAGTGCATCACAGTGCGCCCATTTATAAACTGCAAAGCCAAATTTAGGCCCCCGTCCAGCACATGACCGTTTAAACAATTTGGTAAATTCAATTCCATCTAAAGTTAACACATTCAAACACTTTCAATAGATAAAAGTAAAGATTTTCAATCAACTATATATAACAAAGCAGAGATTTTTAGGCTTACACCAGTGTCGAGCTTCTCACGCAGTTTGCCCGCATAATTAGAAAATAAAAACACACTTGACATTTAAATACCTCAAGTTATCGCTTTGGTCAACTTATTGTCGTGCCCATCAACCTTGAAATTTTTGCGAGACTGAATTCTATGCTGGCTTTCTCTAACTCGGGTTGATGCACGCTACACAGTGCGTAAACATCGCTGACGTCACTCATCTTCGAACACCCCGCTTCTACGACATCATTGGATGACCCAATTGTTCTTACCCATCATACACTTCAGCTATTATGACCGGTCTCAATCTAAAAAAATCACTGGATTAATTTGGCTCTTTCTGTTAACACAATCTGCAACAAAAAATACGTCATACTGTAGTTTAAAGATACCCACAAGAAGAATTTTGAGTGGAGCAACATTGGTACGGAGGTACCTTTGGCACGGGCTGGATTGGTATTTACGAAAGTCACCTCATATGGGCTTTTAGACGATCTTAAATTAAAATGGCTATAAATTTAGAGAAAAATAAAGAGACTTTACTTTCGATGTGGGACGATGTCGTTAGTGATAAAACGAATACGGATTGGTAAGGTTTTTTTCGTGTCTTTCGGTGACTCATGAATGTGTTTCATTTTTTTAAAAACCGTCAAAAAATTGGTTAGATTAATCTATATCTTCTTTTCGCCCTTGATAGGGCTCTGTTTGGATATGAGGGCAAGTCATTTGATCTCAAAGTCGTCACCAAAGGAGGTAAATATATTGATATTAGTATCTTGTGGTATCTTATATCTTATACGTAGTACTAAAGGTTCAGTATAAATCTAATAAGATCATCTTAAATTTGTTTCTAGATAATGGATTAGAGGGACTGACAGAATATTTCAGCAGTGGAAAAATAATGTATGCGTTTTGTAAAGTGTTAGACCCAAATACAAGTTTAGCTAAATTCGTTCTTATCAATTGGGTAAGGAATTGCCGAATTGAAACAAAGAATCAGAAATAAAAATTACATTTTTATTTTTGTTTAGCAAGGGGAGGCAGCCCCATTGGAAAAGAAGAGTAAATGTGCTAATCATTTTAATGATGTGAAAAGATTTTTCAAGGTAGAAACCGTGTAAAACATTCGTGGAGCTTGTAGCTCGTCGGTTTGTCTGTAAATTATCGTTCTAATTATGTTTTAATAATTTATAGGGTGCACACGTGACAATTAATGCTCGTACTGAGGATGACGTTGATGGAAAATTAATTATCGATAAAGTTGCCAAATCAACTGCGTCGGCTTTTAATTTTAAAGAGAGGTCGAAACCCGATATTGATGCGAAGAAACCAGTGGGATCAGTTTATAAACGCATAATACCAACTGCTGAAATAAATGCTGTCGAAAGAGATAAATTTTGGGAGAAAGAAGAAGTAAATCAATATCACCAAATGGTACTGTTTACTCTTATCTAATTATTTTTTCAATTTAAATAGTTGGAAGAAAAGAAAAGACTAGAAGTTGAACATAAGAAAGTGGAAGATGTAAAACGAAAACTTGACGAAGAAAGAAAAATCCGAGAAGTATAAATTAATTCAAACAGTTTTAATACCGTATTTTATGTTAAATTTAAAAAGAAACAAATTGTTTGTTAACAGCTCGAAGAAGCACAACAAAGGGAAGAAATGGTGAAACAAAGGATGAGAAGTATTAGTGAAATTCGCGAAGCCGAGAAGAGAAATGCATCTAACGATCCCGAACGTGTCAAATGGGAGCGGCAACTGCAAGAAGACCAACAAGACGAATCGGAACGCAGATATCGCAGCGAATCACTTCGCAATCAAAGAAAACAGGAAGCTGAAGAACTAATCGGGAAACGCAATATAAATGCACGCGCTATATTTGAACAGAACTCTGCAGCTGGGCAAATGCGTGGGTACCGTGAAACTAATGGGAGAAAAACTTCATCGCCGGAAATAAATCCACTTCCGCGACCAGATGTTATTCCAACGGTACTTTTTGAAAATTATTTTTAAATCCAATAATGAAATAAAATGCCTTTATTTACAGACTCCACCACCCGATACATCATTACCAGAACCAACCGTGGTCAATGACTTATTAAAAAGTGGATTACCAAAACGGCAACACGATTCGGACGATGAGAAAGGCGAGAGAGAATGGGAGACGCCGGCTGTTGAAGTACATTCAGTTCAAGAAAATGCACAAGTAAATATTGGAGAAGAATTTGCACAATCGGTTGTTTCAGAAGGTCAAGGGATATGTGCTCGTGCTTTATACGATTACCAAGCTGGTAAATATGGACTTTGGTTTTCAAAAATAACAAAAAAATATTTTGTCTTTCGTTTTTGCAGCCGACGAAACCGAAATATCGTTCGACCCCGATGATATCATTCTGCACATCGATCAAATCGATGTGGGTTGGTGGCAGGGAATGGCTCCAAATGGTACCTACGGTCTTTTCCCTGCCAATTATGTTGAATTGCTGGAATAATAATTCATTTTTATTCATTTAAAATAATGATTTGTTACCGATTTTTTTAAACTCACCCGTATGCTGAAGACGCGTATAGTGAGAAAGCTTAATTTTATCATTACTACAAATGGCAAAGTGTAGCATTGCACCGAATTTTCCATTAAGTACAATTCAACTTTACTGAATCAAAATAATAATAATAAAAAAATGGGATGTTTCACATTTTAAAATTAACCGCACTTAACCTCGTACTGCTAACAGTTCATTTAACGTCATAATTGGTGCTGAAATTTAATCACAAACTGGGATATGAAGTATGAACTCAATAATTACCGAATTATCTTGATCATATTAACATAAAATCTGTTGATTTTTTTCATAAGTTAAATGCATTTTGTTTTTTATGCCGGATTTCTCAATTTTCGAGAATTTTAATTTTGTTTTAGTTAATTTTAGCCCTAAACGAGAAGTAATTTTTATATCTCTTCGTGATTCGAGTACGAACTATCAATGACGAAATTTCTTAGATTTAGATATATTTTATAAATTTATAAAAGATGATTTTTTTACATTTTTATTACGTACGCATCTATACAAAATTGACTGGAAATTTAAATAAAAACTTAACATTTTTACAATTATTTATGACTTTTTTTTATTCATTGGAAAAAAAAAACTTAATTGTCACAGAATTAAATAGAATCACCTTCACAACTACTTACATTAGTCATGCGCCAAATAGCATACATCAGTTTTCGAATTTCTTCTACAGAATTTCGTGGAGCTGATTTTGCTGTATGCATGCAAAGCAACTCGTAGCACTGAGTATTTTCTGGTTCATTTGGAAAACACTCGGCTCTCAATAATCTTACAAGTATATATAAAAAATATAATAAAAATAAATTTTAACAAGTGTTATTTTTAAATTACTTGAAAAAGTCACCACACAGGCAGCCAGGTGGTGGAAAATTTTTTAATCCTTGAAATGGAATCTGTGGTTTCAATGGATTGCCCTGAATTTATAAATATTATTAAAACAATAATTTATAAACTCTTTAAACAAGAAAATTACCTTTAAGTCTTCAAACCATAAAAAGTATGAATACTGAAATTGATTGTCCCGCCATGATATGGCAAAATGACCGCACTGTAATTGCGTGCGAGTGAACTCGACCATCCTACTGATCTGTAAATATATTTATTCATCAAATATTTGGTGTTTTTTTATATGAAAAAACGAAGATTTGTGTATCATTTCACCTTCTCTCTTAATTTCCTTGCTAAATTGGTATTATTAACCCTAGCTACTTCATCCATGCTTGGAACTGTTAGTTGATTAGTTGTTCGGTTGACATAAATGAAATGCACTAAGTCTGGAAATTCTGTCATGTATGTGATTAATGATTAAGACTTTTATCAGCCATTCCAAATTATTATTGTTTTGGTGATAAAAAAAGGATATGAGGTTAATGTCACATTTCGCAGCGACTTAACCCGCAAATACTCTCCGTAATCAGCAATATTAAACCTCACATGCGCTTGAATATCAACTAGAACGGTGATGATATCTGAAGATACTGGAATGTATGTAGAGTTATCTGGAAGACAAAATGTTACAAAAATTTCCTGAATTGTTTCTGACAAGGCAGTCACTGATGAATCCAACCTGAAAAATAATAATCACATTAAATTATTATTTTTTTTTAAAAATTTATTTCTATATAACTAACTTCGATGGCATAAATCGAGCAGTTGTACTTTTAAGAAAATCTGCCAACCCATTTTTTCGAACAACATCCCATCGATTGATGATATTTCTTGTCAGCCTGTTGTCCTCCTGTTACATTCAAATTAACTAACGATTTATAAGTGTTTTTTCCAGTTAAATTTACCGTGAATTTTTTTGTGGCTTCAATCAAACGTTTCATGCTCACTTCCAAACCATCCAATTGTTGTTTGGCCAAATTGCATTGTTTATTCAATTGACTGTCGTGCAAAATATTAATCGCTTGGATACTCGCTGCAGATATTAAACTTTTCCCCGCCTTAAAATCAGTTACTAATTGAAACACAAACACGAGAAGAATTTTAATTACCGTACGCACATCACAAACCATAATCAAGACGACTCCGTCCATAATTTTAACGGTGTATACGTGGTGTGGACTCATTGGGGATATAGTGTTTTGCAAAAATAGAACATCATTCGTATACTCTGCTGCCTGTTTCGATTTTAGCTCATCCAATTTTTCTTCCAACTAAAAACAAAGTTTTGTCAAGAAATCATCTTGAAATTGATTAAATTGATTAAAATAAAATTGAAATGCATCAATGTAACCGTGAGTTGTACTTACGTCTGAAAAATTAAAAATATTTTCATCTTCTTTAAGTACTTTTTCTGCATCATTAAGTTTGTTTTCGTCTTCTAGTTTTGCATCACTTTCCTCATCTAATTTCGATAAAGTAGGACTTCCACAAGGACTGTAAAACTAACAAAAATTCATCATGTTCAAGTCTTTACACTTTGATTAATTGTAATTATATACTTCAGAATCGCTGCTTTCGCTTTCGGAACAAAGAGGAACTTTAAGAAATGTGCCACCGTTGTCTGGGCTAGCTTGGTGTACAGTCAAAGGGGTGAGTTCAGCTGGTGACACAGACAACCGAGGAACTTGTAGCCTGTTACTTGAGGTAGGTTTAATAGGTATAAAGTGAGCAGCATTCGAAGGAACAGGACTGTGTCTTGGTGAATGCGGTAACTCGAATCTGCAAGTTGGATGATGGCTTAAAGCCAACATTTCAAGGCTCAGAATGTCTGCAGCTGTCAACTCGCACGTATTACGACTACAAAATTAATCAGATCAGATTAAAAAAAAAATAAACCAACAATATTTTTTATACCTGGAATATATTGTCAATAACTTCGTGTTAACCAGAAGAACTGCATGATTCACATTACTTTTAGTGGATTTTCTCAATTTCTGCAGAACATTCTCCATGATTGTCACGCAGTTTTGTGTCAAATATTCGTTGATAATTAACTTTTCAACAGCCTAGATTTATGAAAATTTTAAAAAAGTATATTTGTAAAATGCAAAAATAATCTAAATTAATGTTTAACCTCGATTTGAAATGACAATTCCTCTTTGCGCAATTCTTCCCATTTATCTATCAATGAGCCTAACAACCTTTGCCTTTCAGCAGCACCTGGATAACATGGTTTAAGTCTAAGATAAAAAAAAAAGGTTAACAAAACGATCTTCATCAAGCATAAAATGTAAATTAACGTACAAATTAAATACTGGACCGCATAATAAATTAACAAATCTAAGAAAAACATGCAATCTTCTTTGAATTATAGATAAGGACTCATGTTTTTCCGATCCAACAGCTACAAATAGAAATCCAAGCCTCTAAAATAAATAAATCGGTAAAAAACTGACTTAAATTGTAGAATTTTACTCATTACCTTCGCAAATGTCATAATGGTGCCATCTTGAGTGTGAATAGCCGTGTAAGGATTATTAAATTGCTCCAACATAATCCTTTGTGACGTGACAAGAGGAGAGAACAATTGAACTAAAGCGTTTGAATCCAAGACCGCATCTTGCTTGGAGTCCTGGAATCATTTGGTGTTTACTTTTTTGTAAGTTTTTAATATTTTAAACGTCACAAAATTTGTTCAAAATACCTGTTGTATCAAACCTTCTCTCATACATATATTGAGAAGGTGAAGGCGAAACGGTTCATTAGTTTTGAAGTAAATGACATCATTCAACTGATCGAATAAAAAAGTACCTCGCATTGTAAATTTCAGGTACGGTAAGGAAATTATCGACACCACATCGCGCCTCCAAATGTAATCACGTGTGGAGAAATATCAGCATGTCAAGGCATGGTTTATCGGAATGCGACTTGTTGCGACACCTATCAACAAAACGTCTTAACAAAACATCATTATTACCGTATTTTATTCGAATAAAACGCGAACACAACTTTTACAGATTTACAGATTGACACAGTATTTTTTAATTCGTGAAAATGAAAACAATAGTACATTTTTCTTTTCTGAAAAACGTTATGAAAACATAAAAACCAACGAAATTATTTTACCCGCGAATTTTAAAATCAAATGCAAAAAATTAATTTTTCCCTGCAAACGCCCAGGATGGAAGAAACATCGACGCAGACGTCTCTAGCATTGCAGTCGGAAATTCGGCGACCAAAAGGTGATCAATCTACCGTCGACAATTTTATAACTTATGTCCGGAATCTCTCCCATTTTTGGTTTACTCATATAATCCTTATTCTCGTCCTTGCTGGATATACATTCGGCGGAGGTTATTTATTTCATTGTGTTGAAAAGGATAGACATCAAGAAATAATATTTGAAACACGTGACATTCGAAACAAGATAATGGGTGAACTGTGGAACGAAAGTCAAATGAACAGTAAGGAATTATAAACAAATCGATTAGGTGTTTCTTAAGTAAATATGGTATTTTTTTTGTTAATCGCAGACATTTCAAAACTTCAGTGGATTTTATCGTTTAAGACCAAAATGTGCGGCTATCACGATCGTTTATGTTTTGCAAATATCTGGATGGACGAAGTAATAAATGATGACGCTGCTTGGTCGGTACTTCGTGCAGTATATTACTGCGGAACGGTTTTTACGGCAACAGGATATGGGAACATAGTAACAACTACACAAGCGGGACAAATGTTGACGGTGATATATGCTGTTATTGGTGTTCCTTACACTTTAACTGTTTTATTGGATATCGGTTCGATTTTAACCAGTGGACTTCGACGAGCATATATTGAAATATATAAAATGTACTATTTGGGATGTTGTTTCTGGAGGGGAGCAATTCCGAGCCATCTCAAGTAAAAGAATTTTAAACTATAAAAATATGGTATATAGATAAATTATAAATTATTTCTAAATGATTTTGTAGATCGAGCAATAATTCTGTATTGCCAACTCACTTTACAACTGCTTCTACGAGCACTTATTCGTCTGATTTTGATGAACCAAATGATAAACTCTATCTTGTGACTGGTCTAAAGAAATCAGACTTTGTTATTCCAGTATGGGTGGGATTCTTTCTTATAGTGCTTTATGCATTTTTGGGAGCGTGGCTATTCTTTTATTGTGAATCCTGGACTTATTTCCAATCTTTGTACTTTATTGTTGCATCTTTGACAACTATTGGCTTTGGTGATTTCGTTCCAAAACACACTTCGTACCCGTTAGCCTTTTTGTACATAATGATTGGTCTGGCATTTGTGTCGCTTTTTTTCAATTTGGTCGTTGAGCGTGTTTCAAAGGCAATGCATAAAGCGAGGAGGAAAATTAAAGGACGATTAAGAAAAGAAAACAAAAACCTCAATAATTTGAACACTTTGAATACGGGGACGGGGTCTATACATTTGTCCGAAGAAGATACCTCGTTTCATCAATCTATAATCACTGTCCAACTGCTAGATTCATTAAAGAATTTGAATCGTCGTAGCAGCAATCCACAAATTAAAACAGCGCCTGTTGTGTTGCTGAAAATTTCGGATACAAATTTGCTTAAATACGTGAAATATGAAAAAGTTAAAGGAAAACGGTTACCTGTTGGTTATATTACTGATAGACACTTTATGAAATATTTAAGAGATAAAATAAGTATGGATGTTAAAAAAAAGGACTCATACTGAATTGTAATAAATTTATTGTCTCTTTTATTTATTTCTTATTACTTTTTTTTTGCCTAAAGATATAACTGCGTCAAATCTGCTCAAAAACTATCCTCATATATGAGTGAAAACTGAAAGGCTTGAATGAGAGCGCCGTTATTCGGTTAAAAGCAACTAACTTTTTTGTTGGCGGCGGCTTGGATGGCGGCCATGTTGTGTCATATCTTAACTGTTTTCTATGAGATGATGCTGAACAAGATTGTTTTCGCCTCTGAAAACAATGTGCTTTCAACAGTATTTTCAGCATGGAAGAGATCTTAAATGCAGGCAAATCAAAATATGTAAATGTCATTGGGATGTGTTATTGTAAAATTAGCAATTAGAAATTGGTTTAATGTCAAAAAGTGAGCCGTGAACTTATAATTTATATATTGTTTACTTTTGCCAGAGAAGAATATGCATTCGTGATTTGAATCCACACATCGTATGTATTTTGTGTGCTGGATACTTCATTGATGCCACAACCATTACAGAGTGTCTGCATACTTGTAAATAAACAAATTGTATTGATAAGCTATTGTGTACGGTAATTAACATTTTTTTAAATTGCAGTCTGTAAAAGTTGTATCGTGAAATACTTGCAAACGAGTAAACACTGTCCCATGTGCAATATTAAAATTCATGAGACACAACCATTTATCAATTTGAAATTAGATCGTGTTATGCAAGATATTGTTTACAAAATAGTACCGAACCTCATGGAGAGTAAGAAAATTAATAAAGTTAATAAAGTTAATAGATATTTATTAGTTTTTTTTTTTTTTTTTACAGATGAAGAACAACGACGCAAAGACTTCGAGAAAGTGAGAGGATTAAGTCATCCAAATAAAAATGGTAAAATCTTATTACATTTGAATTTAAATAATTAAAATTAATTTCTTTTAAGACTCATTCTCGTCTAAAGATGATAACGGGTCTCATTTCGATGCGCCTGGAAGACACACTTACAAATACGATGAATTGATCAACATTTGCTTAGAATCGCAGCAGTAATTATTTATTTTTATTATTAAACTATTAAATAATTATACAAACAATATTTTCTTTTTTAGAGGGTTAACGATGTCCAAATGTGGTCAAATAGAAGTGATGCGAAAATTCGTTCGCTGCTCTGTACGTACCTTAATACTCCATGTTAAAAAACTTCTACCTCGAGTGTGGCCAATTTTACGAGACAAAGAAGTAAAGAGATTAATAAATATTAAAATTAAAATTACATTAGATTTGATGTAATTTTTTGATAGTTGGAAGTATTATGTGACGGTGAAGTTCTTCCTGACCATTACTGCCTGAAATATGTGTGGTTAGCTCGGTGGACTGGAAAAGTAGAAACCAATTACAAATATTTGAATATATTTTTATTAATACATTTTATTTTCACAGAAATACCCAATGATACTTCAATATAGGATAAAATGCACACCCTGTAATTAAATGCCATTGGAATCGTCATTTAAAAATATCAAACGCAATATTTACATATATGGATAAGTCAACTTAATGCTTTGCTTTGAGGTGGAGTCCAATTGTAGATAAAAGTTAATGTATTTTTGTGAAGTCCTCTCGTATGTTTTGCTTAACTTGTGAAGATTACTATTTTTGTAACTACTCAGGTGTAAATTTAAATTTATTTCTTGTGATGTATTTGGCAGCTGCTTTTTTATATACAAAAAAACCACATATCAAGTCACAATGACAAAAAATTTTAATTAACCTTATAACTTAGGCTGCCAAACAATAATGTAATTTCAATTCTAAATACGCTACAAATAAGATTTAAATAAACTCTGAATGCAAATTTGTGATACAAAAACAGCATGATTTTTATATATGAAAGTACTTTTAACAGTTTATGTAATGCCTGTGTGATGTAAATGTGCCTCTCTTGAGGAAAAAAAAATTAGAAAAAAAAAAAAAATTAAAATTTCAATTCATAATGAAAATGTACTTGAATGTCTTTTATACAATGGTCAACAAAACTTTTGACTACTATAACTCTACGCGGGGCCGGTATTGAAGTAAAAGCGGCGGCTCCTAAAAATAAAAATAGTTAAAACAAAACAAAAAATGCATAAAATAATCGAATGGCACTGTAGTTACTTACTTTAAACCGCCACCTCGTTAAGCAAACAAATTTTAA
Source organism: Strigamia maritima (assembly GCA_000239455.1). Lineage (NCBI taxonomy): Eukaryota > Metazoa > Arthropoda > Chilopoda > Geophilomorpha > Linotaeniidae > Strigamia > Strigamia maritima. The sequence continues at coordinate 104,970 of JH432222.1, forward strand.
TGTGTGGTCTTTTCCCAATATTTCTTCATTGCACAAAATGTCAACCTGTTAAATGTAAACAAAAATTGATTTAAAGTTGCCTTTTAAATCGGCGTATTTTATACATACATCTTTATATTTTTCTAAGTTATGATACAATTTTTTGGCTATGAATTTTTTTAAATGTGTGATTGTGGCTTGTGCAGAACATCGGATGAACTTTCGTTTGAGATGCTTTAAACTGCTCGCGTAACACTCTAAACATATATTAACCTGCTCGTCTGTTTTATGATAGTCGCTGTTTTCATCCTTCGAAGAGGACGCTGTCAAATTTTTTTCACTACACTTGTCATCAAATGACACTATAAAAATAAGACATTCAATCAGCATTTCCTGCACAAAAAATATATTGTTTTTTATTTTTATTTTTACTTCCAAATTTTTCTTTTCCAGGTGTTTGTTTTGGATATGGCAATCCCCTCGACTTATAAAAATCTCGTTCTCGCCTATATTCATCTAAATTATAAGGAATAAATTGTCATTTTCATCCTCAGTTAAGCTAATCAGATGGGTTTTTTCTGTACTTACGTTCCTGTAAATTTGGTACTAACTTATATACAATGTCTTGCATAGTTCTATCAAAACTACAAAAAGAGATTAATTTAAGTTACACAAAATAGGTTTAAATACATTACCTTATATATTGTAAAGGATGACTTTGGTGAATGACTATTTCACATGATGGACATGTATTATTATCTTCTAAATGTTTTACTAAACAGCTTTTGCAGACTGAAATAAATTTAAAAAATAATTACAAGAAAATTCTAATAAAAAACATTTTTTGATTAATTCTTACACGTGTGCAAACATTCTGTAACAGTTGTAGCGTCGATTAGATATCCTCGACAAATTTTACATATAATATGAGGATTAATTGTTTTTAACTTAATTCTTCGTTCCATTCTGTAAAATTAAAGAGCAAAATTAGGCAAAAACAAGTTTGAGTTCGTTAACCTCAAGTGCATTTCCTTTGTAAGTACACAACTGACGGAAATATGAATATAAAGCATACTTAATGCTATTTTTAGAAGTATAAACCAATAAGAAAACCATAAATAACCATAAATAAGTCGTATTAAATAAAATAACATTAATGCGTTGTATACAAGAAACATGCCAACGATTTAGTGACAACAATTGGTGCTGATTAAGGAATTTAGTGTTATTTTAATTCATATTTCCTATAGTATCCATTATTTCATATTTAATTACCTTACGAAAATACTAACTGGCCATTTCAATACTACATTTAGGTTCAAGATTGTCGTTTTCTTCAGAGGGCTGATTCCAACATTAGAATCGGTAGTGAGAAATGGTGAAACATCGGATAACGGATCAGATTGATTTTCGGTGTTTAACATTTTTGTTTTAACGTTCTTTGTGACAATTTATTATTATAACATTTTTTTAAAAAATATTCCGCGTTTATCATTACATTGCTTAGTTATTAGTTAAAAAACTTAAAAATACATATTTTCTTATCACCTTTTATTAATCTTGAGTAGACCACACGAGCTAGAAAACTGGCCTGTTCATAATTTTTTTTTAAATTTAGTATTTATTAAAAAATATTTAACCGTCTAAAATTAAAAATATTAACATTTTTATTTTCAACAGGTAAATAATACAGAAATGTTAAATTTTATTTTTTTAACGATATTTTGGATTATCTGCAGACACAAAGTACCTGGGTTTCAATTGGTCAATTACCACGTGACTAATCACACCAACCAATCGTAAAAGGCTTTACATAACATTGTTCGATTTTTAGTCGCACATGGTGGCATGGCAGGGACATTGAATATTCGTAGAAACTAGGAAAGAAATAAACAAATATGGTAAATATAATCAACAATCGAACGTAAAGCTAGATTATAAACTTACTTTACTTTATAGGCGCAACTTAACGCTTTGTTTGAGCATGCCGCTGGTTATGCTTTATTTCGTGTAAAGCAGTTTGAAGAAGTCGGCATGTTTTTGCCAGAAGTTGAAAAAAGTGTTTTGGAGTTAAATAAATTTCAATCGGTTGTAAAACTGATTGCGTTTCTGCCTTTTAAAAGTGCAGCTAATGCATTGGATAACGTCAATAGCATTTCAGAAGGTTAACATACATTTAAAAGTCATAAAAACGTGGTTAAATTAAATTCATTTTTTTGTTTGTATTAGGTGTCGTTCATGAAGATTTACAATTATTCTTGGAGACTAATCTACCGAAACCAGGGAAAAAAGATAAAAGTATTCTTGGTGTTGGTGACTCAAAAATAGGAGCCGCCATTTCTGAAGCCACTGGACTGAAATGCCAACATTCTGGTGTTGTTCCAGAGATAATGAGAGGTGCAAATTACTAAAAATATGATTGAAGAATGAATGGAATTAATGAGTTTTTATATCCTAGGTGTACGGTATCATTTTGCCAGTTTGGTGCGAGGTTTTACGACTGTTTCGTCGGCCAAAGCTCAATTGGGTTTAGGTCATAGTTATTCTAGAGCTAAAGTTAAATTCAATGTCAACCGTACTGATAATATGATTATTCAGAGCATCAGTTTGCTGGAGCAGATGGATAAAGACATTAACACTTTTGCTATGAGAATACGGTGAGATGTTTTATTGGTAACCGTTTTTGACGTTATAATATAATCAAATTTTTATTTTAATAGCGAGTGGTATTCTTACCACTTCCCAGAGTTGATCAAAATCGTTCCTGATAATTACACCTACACCAAAGTGATTGATTATATTGGAGACCGAAAGGAGCTAACGGATGAAAAATTGTCTGATCTTGAAGAAATTGTGCAGGATAGTGGCAAAGCCCAAGCCATTTTAGACGCAGCAAAATCATCGATGGGTACATAATTTAAGCTATAATTTTGTCCACTTCTAATATTTTTTTTTTTAAATTTTAGGTATGGATATTTCGGCTATTGATCTGATTAACATCGAAATGTTTGCGAAACGCGTTCTTTCACTCTCCGAATACCGACGAACACTCCATGAATATTTAAAGGGCAGAATGAATTCAGTAGCTCCAAATTTGGCCACACTAATTGGAGAAATTGTAAGTATAACTTAATTAATCAATTTTTTAAAAATTCAATTCAATTTTTATTTCAGGTGGGAGCTAAATTGATATCACACGCAGGAAGTTTGACAAACTTGGCAAAATACCCTGCATCAACCGTACAGATATTGGGAGCCGAAAAAGCATTATTTCGGTTAGTTTCACAGTTAGTTTGTAGAATTTACATGATTCATGACATTTTTTTGTTTTTAGAGCCTTAAAAACACGATCCAATACTCCTAAATATGGATTAATTTTTCATTCAACTTTTATTGGACGAGCTGGAATGAAACACAAGGGAAGAATTTCGCGTTATCTTGCGAATAAATGTTCAATTGCATCAAGAATTGACTGTTTCTCCGGTTAGTTGATAAAAAAAAACTTTTTAAAAAAAAAAAATAGTTTTAAAATTATTACGGCGTATATTTTTTTTCCAGATGCACCAAGTCAGATTTTTGGTGAAAAATTGAAAGAACAGGTGGAAGAACGATTAAAGTACTTTGAGACTGGTGAAATACCAAGAAAAAATATTGATGTTATGCAGGAAGCAATTCAAAAAGTAATTTAATTATTAAGATAATGTCTGACGTGTAAACATAATACTTTTTATTGTCTTAGGCCGACCAGTTAATGCGCAAAAAGAGAAAGAAGCGTGTCAGCGAGAATCCGGAAGCGGGAGAATTTGAGTTTGAAAATTCAGTCACTGAGGAAAACGGTGTATCATCAAAGAAAAAGAAGAAGAAGAAGAAATCGAAGTCTGAGAAATCGTTTAATACGAGTCAAGATGGTGATGTAAGTCAAAATATGGATGTGGAAGTAGCTGAGAATGACGAACCGCCGAAGAAGAAAAGGAAGTCTCTTGATAATAGTGCAAAGAAAAAGAAAAAAACATGTAATTTTTAAACAATTACTGTAACAATAATTGTTGTAGTAATAATAATAAAAAAAATTCTGGAATAATATATCGTTTATTTTTATTTGCAATGGCGGAATCAACGAATACGAATAGCTCTGAATCGAGCATGCCTAAAAATGAAGAAAGTATTTATTTCGATTTGAATTTGACTAATTATCCCAAACTCCTTCGTTCGGAAGAAATTACCCTATTGAACGAACTGGATGTTGATTCAGCCAGACTGTAAAGCAGGAAATAGAATGGAATAGAATAGTGGATTTCAAATTTATTATTTTCAGAAAATTAGCCCGTATAATGTGTCTACACTGCGAAATGGAGACAGCTGATGCGATTGTAACGGACTATTATTTCTGGAATTACTGGTGGGCAAAATCCCATTTGATTCACAACAATAAAATTGAAGTTGTCTTAACCCTGTCTATGTTCCTTCTCAATAATCTGAGAAGTGCGTACAAAAAATTCTCCGAAAAGAAAAGATTTATTTTTTTTTTACAATAATTTGCAGACTATAAACTTGACCAAGAAGAAAATTTGAAACAACTGAAAAAAGTATTACTATCAACTCCTGTAGAAGTTGAGAAAAAAAGTCCCTTGATGTTTACGACGGATAATTTAAAGCAAATATTGGATTACTTTAGCATTAAGTCTGTAAATAATACAACAATACAAAAAAACAACAAATTAATCGATCAACTTTTAGTTTGTTTCAACATTACCGGCTTTATGAATGTTGTTTTCGACGCCATCGAAAAGAATTGGTTATTCATCACACAGTAATGCTCTTTTATTTACAAGATAAAGTAATACGAATATAGTTTTTTATTTTATGTGTAGCTGACTTTTGAAACAATTGAAGACGACATGGAACCGTTCCCACCGCCTTTACAGGAGGCTATGTCGGAAACTACGTTTAATGATCAAATAGATCCCAATTATCCACCAGTTTATGTGTCATCACATCCAAATATCAAAGAAAACGTTTCATTTTTTATGCAAAAAATTCATGGGAATTAAATCCCCCAAGGATTCAATCAGCACTGACTGTTTTTCGAAAAATAAAATTACAATAAAAAAGTGTGATAATGATGATGGTTTTGTACATATCTTTCGCAATTGATTAATATTTCATTTTTTACTGCTGCGAGTTTTTGCATGTCTCTTTAATTCAGCTGCCTGTCTACAAGCATAAGAACACAAATGGCACTTCAATGATTTTTGTCCAAAATGAGTAGTTAAATGAATTTTTAAGCTCCCATTTTAGTTTGCCGAATAAAAACACAAATTACATTTAAAAGGCTTGTCTGCAGAATGAATAGTTAAATGTGTTTTCAAATGACAACTTCGCTTAGCAGAATACGAACACAAATGACATTTAAATGGTTTTTCTTCAGTGTGACTTGTCATATGTTTTTCTCCAGAATGAACTCTCATGTGTGTTTTCAAGTGATCGATTTGGTTAGAAGAATAAGAACAGAATTGGCATTTGAAAGGCTTTTCTCCTGTATGAATTCTTTCGTGTCGTTTCAAGTTTCTACTATCACTAGACGAAAAGGGGTACACTTGGCACTAAAAAATGGTTTCTCCCCTGTATGAGTTCTTGCATGCACAGTTAAGTTTCGTTTATATTTATACCATGCTTATACGAAGCGGTGCACAGTTCACAATTGAGTGGTCTTTCTCCATTGTGAATCAACATGTGACATTCTATGTTACTTACGTTTGAAGTTTTATAATGGCACAAATTGCAATTGTTCTTAAATGTTCTGCTTTTTCGCATTTTGGCATGGCACGCTTTTCTCCTGTATGAATTCTTTCGTGTCGTTTCAAGTTTCTACTATCACTAGACGAAAAGGGGTACACTTGGCACTAAAAAATGGTTTCTCCCCTGTATGAGTTCTTGCATGCACAGTTAAGTTTCGTTTATATTTATACCATGCTTATACGAAGCGGTGCACAGTTCACAATTGAGTGGTCTTTCTCCATTGTGAATCAACATGTGACATTCTATGTTACTTACGTTTGAAGTTTTATAATGGCACAAATTGCAATTGTTCTTAAATGTTCTGCTTTTTCGCATTTTGGCATGGCACGTAATGCAATTTTCAAACAAAAAAATGATTACGGTATCTATTTAAAATCCAAAATACGGACGAAGCAATTCGTAATTACCTGGTCCTACCTCGGCGGCGACGCGTCGAAACAAACACCGGCATTAGCTTTATAGCGCCATTACAGTTTCATCAGTTTCCGTTTCCTGCATGGAGATGGAGGTTTGTTTGTAAACAAGCGCTAATGTGATGTGTGAAGTTAGAAATTGCTTTGGACGATAAATATGGCTCATCCATTTGAAGTTTCGAATTTCAATAGTTTTGATTTGCCGTTTCCGACATATCAGGAACCGAAAGAGATAGGTAACTTTTCTTTGGACGCGAACAGAGAATTTGTTTTAGGGAGCGAAGGATGTAAATATTTGATATTACCTGCGGATAGCAATCGAGTGCGCTTTGATTTGAATAAAGGCTACGAACAAGCAATAAAAAAGAACTTTCAAAGTCCTGAGAAATTAGACAACCTTCTGAAATGGTTTTTAAACAGTAAACAGCTGAAAACCAAGTAAATAAACTGAATTTGACCAATTTGCTTCGATTACCTACACTATATTTAGTTTGTCCGCAGATTTCGTTTGCTACCGCGGCCTTCTCAGCCTTCTCCTGTGTACACCATACGAAAAGAATGACGGATGGATAATCTGTGCGACAAAATATGATAATATCATATATTTATGTCAATATGATACGCCGGAGAAAATTGAGAGAGAACAAAACGCAACTGATCGGGAAAAACGAATGTCATCTTGGGGCTATAAATTTGAACAATATTTATCATCTAGTAAGAGAAAACGGAGAAATTGTATTTCTATTTTGTTTATTTATTCTATTGTTTTTGCAGCGAACGTTAGCGAGAAACCAAATGTAAATGAACCAGTTAACGAAAATGAAGAATTTTGCGCAGTAGTGAGAACGAGATTAAATTCGCACATACTCGTGTTTGGAGCGGAAATGGATTGCGTGTCTCCCTCCACATCTAATTCTTCTTCTATGAGTCGTTACGTAGAATTAAAAACTAATCGAATCATTTCCTCACAAAGACAAGAAAGAAATTTTCAGAGGTACAAATTATTAAAATGGTGGAGCCAGTCCTTTTTAATTGGTATCAGAGAAATAGTGTGTGGATTTCGTGATGACGAAGGTATCGTTCATAATGTAGAAACATTTCCGTTGAAGGAAATTCCAAAATCAGCCAAGGTAAATTAGAAATTAAACTTTGTCAACTGGTTTAATATTTTTCACATTTTTCAGGGTATGTGGAACCCCAACGTATGCATGAATTTCTGCGAAAAATTTTTATCTTACGTCAAACAATGTGTGATGAAATCCGACCCACGGTAAGTATTGCGCAATTAAATGGAAATAACAAAAAATATTTTTATTTTGATTATATGGCACTATAGAATCGTGTACAAATTTCAATGGCAGCCCCACTCGAGGCACATCGTCGCTCAAGAATTAGAACCAAATTCATCATTTTGTTTTTTACCCACTTGGTTTACAGAAAAATATCAAAATTAAAATTATGTCATTTTGCCTCACTGTAATAATAATAATTATTACGTTTTAAATCTGACAATCAATTCTTTTTGGTATCAGTATCTGTAGATGAATTGTGATTTACTCCACTTTCATCGATCCAAATTTTCCCCTTTCTTGCAGTGACCAGAGTCAATTCTTTTGTCACAATAATTGAACGATTAAAAGGCACTTTGAAATGTTTGCATATATATTCTTTGTCCGCGGTGTAAATGGTAATATATACGTCTCCGGTTAGTTGGAATAAATCTGTAAACTTTCTCCTCTCTTCGTGAGCTAAAACATACTCCATTGGGGCAAGTTTCAGCATGGATGATTTTTCATTCAAATCCCACTGGAGATTTGGGTGTATTTCCATATCTGCTTTGCCGCCCACGACTGATTTCTCTAATCCTCCCGTAAAGTCAAGGGAGCTTTCAGTTACTAAAACTTTATCGCTCATATGTATTTCGACAGTTTTGCTGCTTCCATTTGCCACGTGTAACTTTGAACTCCAAGCACCCATCTGCAATAACATCCAAATCGTTAGTATTTCAATTTTTTTACCTTTATATATTATACATTATACAAAACTTAGAATGATTTTCCTTATGTTCCGTTGTCACTAACTTCGAAGCTGTTGGGGAAAAAAATTGACTCATTATATTTATAATATATAAATGTAATATATGTACCGTTATTGTAGATAATAATTAATAATGACAATATTAATGAGTCATGAACAAGTCATAATTAAGTAACCGAAACTAAATTTATAAATATGATAAGTACAAAATACCTTGTACCTATTTGTACAGTATCAGTTATTAAACTAATAAAATATAAAACACTTAGAGCTTGTGTTTGTTATGCTATCATAGAATTGATTGGCTTTATTTACCTTGGCTGATTCCTAAAAGAACCGTTGACAGTTCAAAGTTCTAAGTAGCGCGATCTGGTGACGGAAAATTGACCCTTTGTAAACCGTTGACCTTTTAGTTCGGGAAGTGCTATTTGCACAGCAATTCTGGTCACATGGTGCAAAACAGCCTAGGTTAGTTTATGTTAATTTGTTAGGTCAGGTCTATTTTGGCATCTGCAACATATACTGAAAATAATACCGATCCAAATCATATGCTGCTTTGGGATTTTCTTTGAAGAAATATCAGTTTATTATTAGGTACATCTTTTTTATAATATCAAATTTAATTTTCCACTTCTGATTTTAAAATCCTAGCTTTCTTGGTATGGGTTGCCGATTTTATGTTTCATTCTCTGCTCTATCTGCACATTGAAAAGCAGAAAAGGTACATATACAACATAGCCAATTAGAAAGCTGCATTATTATTGTTATTGCTACTAAAAACCACACATGTCCCGTTCAAGCATAAAGCAGGGTCGCTGCAACAGCAAGTTTTTGTTCCCACGACACAAGGATATCTTTGCATTTCGTAAAAGTGGATGGGCAAGGCCAAGGTCCACCGCAAAGAGGAGGTTTTCCAACCCAATAACAAGATTCTCTTGTAAGAGTTCAAGTGATCGCGAAGAAAAGTATGACTCCCAGTAGACGTTTCATTTTTTGGCAGATAAAATGACACTTCTGACAGTGAATCTCGCAGCTTTTAGAATAAATGAATAAATCGAACTGCGCATCGATAGTTATAATAATAGTATTACGGTTTGATTCTCCGCTTGGGATTGCGGTGTGTTTTTAGTTGTAATTAATATCAACTCATATCGTACTGCTTAATTGGAATAAAAAGGTCAAAAGGTTACGCATCTTTGCAACAAGAAATATCAGTTTATTACATCTGTTTTACAATTCTGATTCTAAAATTCTAGCACATGAAGGGTTGTCTTCTTTGTATATAGGTCGCTGAGCTTATGCTTTACTCTTTCTGCATATTGAATATATAGCAATTAGAAAGCTGCAATTATTGTTATTGCCAATATACTTACTATACACCACAAAATGTCCAGTTATGATGGTTATTTATACCGGGACATAATTCAGGGTCGCTGCAGCAGCAAGCCTTTAATCCCCATTGACAGCATTCACCATCACCGCAAGGATCGTCTTTGCATTCCGTAAAAGTGGATGGACATTTTCCATCGCACCAAGGAGCCGTGCCATCCCAATAGCAGTCTTCTCTTGCAAGAGTACAAGTGGTTGCGAAGAAAAGGATGATTGCCGGTAAAAGTTTCATTTTTTGCAGATGAAATGAGTAATGACTCTTCTGACAGTTGAAAACTCGAACAAAGCTCAGCTTTTAGAATAAATAAGTTATAGTTAATTCTAGATATAAAACATACACGATTGTATCGCAGTATGATAAAAATAATGATAAAATGTGATATAAATTCATGTCCGCCTATTCTAAGGTTAAAACTGCATAATTTTTATTAAATTAGAAAAACTACCAGTACATACTTTGTAATAATGCGCTAATAATTGCGGCAGTGCAATCGACGAGTTCATTGCTGAAACTTATAGCGAAAAAAAAAACCGAATGCATATTACATGAAATTAAACAACACCGATTAAATACGCAATTTTTTATAATTCCATCTGCAAATATATTATCCACGTATAGTATGTCATTTCTTGCCATCTTTATTAGTCCGAAATTTGCTATCAATGGACTTTGATATTTTTCCAGCCCACCTTGATGCACACATTAAATTTTTAATAAACGAATTTTTTATTATTATTAACGGCTTACAAGTTAGTTTATTACAAACATGCTAACATTCATTCCATTATAAGGTTCCAAATCCGATTTAAGATTTCTGCCATGTTAAGAGTTTTTCACTTTGTTTGACCAGATGGGTTTGTGATGACAGCTTATTCTGGCAATTAAATTAGATGTTGTATACTATAAGACTTAAATTTTTGTTACTGCCAAATATTGTATACGTACTACATGTTGTAACGTTGTTACTATTCCCGACGCATAAATCAGGGTTGTTACAACAGCACAATTTTGTTCCCGTTAGGCAGCACTTGCCGTCGCCGCAATTATCCGCTTTGCATGCCACATAACCGGATGGGCATTCTGCGTGGCAAAAAGGAGCCGTGCCGTCCCAATAGCAAAAGTTGCTTGTAAGAGTACATGTTATTGTTAAGAAAAGTACTATTACCGCTAAAGTTTTCATTATTTTCTTGGATAGAAATGTGTGAATGTCAGACAAAAATGTCGGCGTTTATAATTTATATTTTTAGGGATAAGATAAAAAGTAAAGATAAAATACTATGATTAACTCAAGCATACTTGTAGACCTCGTGATGTCATTTTATTATTTTATAACTGAAGGGAAAAAAAAGTTGTAGTGAATTAGAAAAAAATAAACTGCTAGTTTTTTTAAATAAGTATTGCAGTGAAGTGTAACTTGGCAAGACTTTAAAATAATAATTTTCTTTGAACTATATTAATTTAAAAATTACACATTGCCACTTGATGAAACTTGAGGGCAATGGCTCACCTGAATACCTAGTCAAGTTTACTTGGAAAAACGACTACCATCCTTTTTTATAATAATTATAAAAAATAAACTAGAGTCAGTTCCAGATGGCGTACATATAACACATCCTTTTTCCTATCTACACCTTGCCTTGACTTCCTCTCTTCAATTATTATTAATGTAAACATCATTTTCATTTTTTTTCTCATTATCAATTTATTGCACCTGATTATACATTCAGACAACAGATATCTGCTGGTTAGGAAATTATTACCAATTTATTAATTTTTAATTTTTATCACGTAGCTAACCAAAGAAAGTTGTATGTATAGGGACTACTTTCGGCAGATGTTTATTTTGCAGTTCCAGTTTATTTACTTCTGAGGCTAAAAAAGCCAGCCCTGGAAAGAATTTCAGTGGCCTACGAGGCCACTTAACACGATAGCAAGCACCAAACTTACTCCGTTGGTTTTTGCGAGTTGGATTGTAAGCTTGGCTTCTAACTTGGACTCTGGGCTGCTACTGGACCTGACTCCACACCCAAAGCTGTTTTTAGGATAATAAAAATTATAATAACGCTGAACTCCAAATGATACTATCTACTCTATAACATTTAATTAAACTTTGAATAATTGCATCAGCTGATAAGATCTGAACTATGTGCGACTAAAGATGAAATTTCAAGAAATAAATAACAAATTAATTTGTTTACAAAAATTATCATCATCAAATTTAATTTACCATTATTTTAAACAAAAAAGAAAAGATAAAATAAATTTAAGTCGTGATATGATTTTTCAATTAATAAACATTTGTTGGTATGAAGTTTCTGCCACGAAATGTGTACCGAAGAATATAAAACCAGCAAAAGAACTGTAAAATAATAATATATAGTTATGTTGAGACAAAACCTATTTTTTAATTCTTACTTGAAAACGAACTAATTAATCAATCCTATTATCCTCTCTTTCATCTACACACAAATCGGGATTATTACAACAATAAGTCTTCGTCCTTTTAAACCAGCAGCAATACCCATCGCCACATCTATCGGTTTTGCACGCGAAATAATCATCAGGACAGGTGCTGTGAGCACAAAAAGGTGCAGTTCCAACCCAATGGCATTCGTCTTTAGCCAAAGTTAAAGACACAAGAGTTAAAACCAATAAAAAACCAACGTACTTCATTTTGTTTCAATGTTCTACTGCAGCAAATAAAAATGAAAAAACTGCAGCTTTATATACGAATTTAGAAAGTAAACAAATGATTACAAACTGCTGACGTTGACTTTGACGATACGGTAAGTCAAGAACTCTAGATAATTACGAATTGTAATTACCAAAAATTAGAAAAAATTACTTAGCTAATCATATTATTCATATTTCATATTCATCATATATTTATAAATAATAATTACCCAAGAAATAGTTGTTATCGTATCAGAAACATGGTAATAATTTCCTGACGATTGTCCGGCGTGCGGATGCGAGTCGAGTGTTATTCATAGGAAATCAAAGCAACAGCAAATGTGTCGGATTTGGTGAGTCAAATTGTGAGTAACGACATGAAATAGAACATTTAAGAGTATGTCGATGTATGATTTCCTGCAGCTGGAAACAACACCTGCTCTCACGTTTATTAAAATCTTAAGACTAAACATGAAATAATTCATAACGTTTTCATAATAATTTTTAATGTACATACGTAGAAGTGTCGCACAATTTCAATTACGGTTTATCACATACTAAATAAAATTACTGATAAAATATCCTTCTTAAAAAAAACTTTTTAAATAAATATGAAATAGAATCTTGTAAAAACAGCTGTAAATTAAATTATTGGTTGTTTTTTTCCCCTGAGAGATAAACATGTGGGCAAAACAAAAACGTCATAAACTAAATATCATTGACAATATGGTATTTTATCTAAAAAATAAAATAAAATTACTTGAATTATAATCACTTATTTATACAGACACGTCGTTTTTTTCCCAATTTATTCACTGTGCTTTCGACCATCGAAGATCTCATCAGTTTAGGAGTTCCCATTTTATTTTACATTTAAGTGCTTTTTGATTTTTTGATATTTTCTCTGGTTTTCAATACTGACTAATTATAATGGATGAAGCAGTAAAAACGTTTTGTAAACATAACATTACTGTGTCCAATTAACCAAGTACACTAACATTAATTGTGTACTATGGACGTTTTTCCTTTTTACAGTATATTTAGTTCAATGTTTGGTTCCAGCCAGCAGTCTCTTTTTGACTGTTCACAGTGCTCCAGACAGATGGGTCTGCTGATGAGATCTTCGATGGTCGAAAGCACAGTGAATAAATTGAGAAAAAACGCCGTGTCTTTATAAATAAGTGATTATAATTTTATTTTTTAGATTCAAAGTAATGGCGCGTATTAAATAGATGTTTATTTTTTCCCCCATGTTATTGTTATTTTAAAGTTAAAAGTTAATTGTAAACCTCACTGCTAAACTCAATTGCTCATCATAAAATCAATATCTCCATAAAAATCCCAAATAACTAAATAAAAATATCAATTTAAAAGCTGACAGATATAAGGAGTTACAAATCTAAAAATATGGTCTGAACTCATCATTCAAATATGTCCTTGTTCTTTCATTAAAGCATAGACATTGCTGCAAATTTTTTGGACTACTTGATCCATAATCATCCCACTACCAGGTATAACTTTTGATTCCTTAGACAAATTATTCCCAAGTTTTAAAACCGAATATGAATTTATAAATTCTGTCGACTCATTTGTAAATAAAGCATTTCCATTACCACGAAATCTAGAAAAGATTAAATTTTGTAACACTTCAAATTTTTTATTTACACAATTTTCAAATGGGTCGCTTAGAACTAACAAGAAATCACCTTGAACTGCAACGCATGTATCTTTCAATATCAAGTGAACTACGTCAGTACTGTTATTATAATTACTTTGAAATTTTTTTTTGTATTTTTTCATAGCTAATATCGGAAACCGGTGCCACCGATCAAAGGAAAACGCCGCAGTGATTGTGTGCGTTTCCTTTTCCATCAATAATAAATTCCGAAATTTAAAAATCGGTTCTAGGCACCACAAGTCACTGCCTAAATATGTACCACCGTGTTTACTAAGAAGTGCAAGTGCAATAGCCTGCCGAAATTCTTGAGTATTTACCAATTTTTTAAATTTGGCATGATTTAATAAATCGTACAATGGAGTCTTAATTAAAGCTTTCGAAGTTGAGATGTATTGTATATTTACATTCGATATATTTTTAAAAATGTTACCAATTTCTTTGAGTTTAGATTTTCGTAAAGTGTAAACAATAATTTGAGACTGCGGATGATGAAAAGCAGCAGCTTCAATAGCACACGCTGTTCTTAAGTCAAAATAGGGAAATTCGGGGATGACAAAAAACAACGATGGACCCGGATATACGGAATTTTCTTGTGGCTGAGTAAAAAAATCTTTAAAAATAGAAAATTGCAGCAAATCTAAATTATTCATATTTGGGATAGTAAATCTTGAATACCGTACCATCATAATTTTGAGTTTCTTTGTAAATAATAATTACAATCAATAAACAAGTAGCAAATATAATACCAAACAAACGCCGTCTAGCTTGAATAAAACAAATGATGCGCTTGAAATTCATTTACGGTAGACAGGTACATTTCCACGTGCTCACAAGCCATTACCAATTTCCGCTTCTGGTGAAAACATCTGATGAAAAAACATTATGTAAATTTATGTTAAACAAAATATATTGTGTTTTGAAGAGACTATCGTCACCTTTTAGTTGCGCCATCATTTTATCCAGAGCGTTTAGCAAAGCGTGTCAGACAAATCTCAGCATAAATTGAGCTCAAATCAGAGTTAACCTTTGACTATGGGGTCCAAAATGTCCGAGGGTTTCTTGGCCGACCCACTTCTCACTGTTTCTCAATAGGTAGCGTTAGTGTGCAATACGCAATATACTACCATATGTAAACATCATGGCCGAACACTCCAGGTTTTTCTCGATTTTTCGATACACAATGTTAAATATTGGGTCACCTACTTACATTAGCAAATTGTTAACTAGAATTTAGTAGTTAGGTGAAAATGGAGCCTCTTAAAGACGGTGAAAGTTCAGAGGTATTCAAGAAATGTAAACAACCGACATGTAATTAATCGCGTGTTTTTTGGTGTTATTATTAGAGCACGGACCGTATTAAAGACGACCCCGACGAAAAAAATGTCAAGTCGACGGCAATAGTGAAATTTGCAGCGGTGCAAGCTCCAGCAATGTACGCAGAGCTTCAGAGTAACACAGATCTTAATCTTCCACCTGCAAATTGGTTACGAAAAGTTCAATGCTTAGGAGGTTATGGCACTTTAGATATTAACACCCGAAATGAATTTTCCAGGTATTAAAAGTACAGTAGTTGTTTGCATTAAGTTTGCTTATTTAATTTTTCTATTGTAGTTTTCACATGGCTAATAATTTTCCCGATTGTATTGGTGAAGTTGATGTAGTGTCAGCTGCAGAGGTAATTTACAATAATTTGTTGACTCTTAAATAGTATTAATGTGTTTGTTCTTCTGTAGAATATTAAAAAGTTATTGAAAATCCCATACAGTAAAGCTCAAGTGAGTATGCTGATTCATCGTATTGGGAAAACAATTTTAGTCGATGAGTTTGATATACATAAACATTTACTTCGAACATCCGAGGTTAGGATTTATTATTTACATTTTTATCAATGTGATTAAACAAAAGTTTGGTATATTTACAGGACGATTTGCAGTGGTTGAAGAAATTTTATTTTGAACATGTGTTGCAGTCTCTGAGATTAAAGGTTATTTTTTTTAAAAATTTATAAATAAGTACTCAAACTAAATATATTTTAGGAAAAAGCATTTCCAAGGAAAAACAAAAGCAGATATCATTTGCAACATAAGAGCATGTTTTCAAAATTTTTATATCACAGGTATAATAATAAAACAAAATAGATACCGATATATTATGTTTAATTTTTATTTTGTTTATTAGCATAGCAGATTATACAGAAACGTCGAACTATTCAGAGGATAGTGACTCGTCTCTTCTCATTAATTCTCAACAATTTTCAGAACAAATTCGTATAAATGAAGAAGAGGAGGAAGAAGAACAGGTTTGTACGCTTCGTTGCAAATTAATTACTAATTTAAATTTGATAAATACTAGGAAGATGCCCAAACTCTGTATGGTGAACATAAATTTCTCAGGGATGTTTTATGGACTTTTGAAGACATAACCATGTTAATAGGCACAGATATGCCAATTTTTGGTGGTGGGAAGCGGCCGTGTGTTAGTCTACGATTGCGGTAAGCATTATTCATTACTAATATCGAAATATTTGCATAATTTATTATTATCTATCAGGGACAAGAATAAACCAATCAATATTTTGACTGGTTTGGATTATTGGCTTGACAATTTAATGTGTAATGTACCAGAAATTATGATGTGTTATCACTTGGATGGAATTGTTCAGGTTTTAAATAATAATAATAAAAATTACAAGAAATAGTTTTATATAACCATTTTTTCTCTGATAGCAATATGAACTATTGAAAACTGAAGATATACCCAAACTAAACAACAACTGCAATTTCTCACCAAAGGTCATTAAAGATGTCGCTCAAAATATTTTGTCATTTCTTAAGAGCAATGCTACGAAAACAGGACATACATATTGGTTATTTAAAGGCAAAGACGACGATGTAATTAAACTATACGACTTGACAACATTATGCTTGGATAATATGATGGAAGGACAGGGTCAGAATCCATTCGCAATCCACGTAGCAATGCTGTTCTATACATTGGCAAGGAATTTGCACGGCCAACCTGATCTGAGTAATAAAAATCGTGCTAATATGCACTTTTTTCTCGAAAAATGTATCCGGATGCTGGAAGATGCTGGAACGCAACCCCAGGTTCGACATAAATTAGTAAATTATGTAACAATATCAGTTTTAAATACTATTACACCATTTTTTTGATAGTTAATTGCATCGGCGCAATTTCTGTTGGCTGATCTTTTAGTCAAAGGTTTTGCTGAAGACTTTTCTATCGAATTTGTTATGGAAGAATCGAATTTAAATTCACACTCATCGGATGAGTCGTCGGATGATAATTCATCGAACCAGAGCCCATCTGTGGAAGTGGAATCACTTCGTAAGGCGAATCGAATTCGAGGGGATGTTAATGATAACGCATTAGTTACGAGAAAACTAACTGACGATCCAACCGAAAGATGTTTGCTCGCTTTAGAACATATTTTTAAGGTACAATCGATACACTTTTGGTGATTATTATAGTTTTAATTGTAATTTGTAGGGATTAGATCTGATTAATGAAAATCCGGCTGGGCGTGGAACACCATTATACGATGAAAAAATACAATCCCGATTGGCCAAACCGTTTCAAGCTATACCACTCAAATACTCATCACTGGCTTCTTCAAAATCAAAAAAGTATTCTGATAAGACACAAATAAAAGGACGGTATAACTGTGGACGCGGCGAAAACAAATGCTGGATCTCGCTGTCTCATCAACCCAATTGCCCACAAGCCAATGTTCCGTGGCAAGTCAATTACAAACTACACTTATTAGAGAAAGGAGGAATTATTCTTTGCTTTTTGGCCGAAAGAGCTTTCTCGCTAAATCACCGGGGAATCGCTTTGCGATACCTGCAGATGATTTTTATGTGTCTTGGTAAAAACGGTCAGAAGTCACTTAACATCTCATTCAAACAATTGTTTTTTTATTCACAGAGGGGATTGAAGCCATTAGTGCTACCTGTGAAGGATTTAAAGTCGATTCTAGTTTGTTACCAAATGCCTTGGGTTTAACTGGAGATGTGCATTATATGTTGGCAAAGTTCCATCAAAATGAAACACTATATGTTGAAGAATTTGAACATTTACCTGATGGTTGGGAAATATTATCAGCTAGTATTCCTAAACAAGATTTGTGTTTTACAAGTAAATCGTTATGTGGTTATTTTACTGATTAATTATAAGTAATCTCTTAACTTAAATTTAGGTTATGAACCTTTTTGGGTCATAAGGAAATCAGTAGAAGAGCATTTATTTGTAGGTACGCAGTGTTACGAGGAAGCCTTGTTTTACACAGAAAACGACGAGGAAATCAAACGGCTTAAGAAACGGCATGGGAATGCGTTAAATGATCTCGGTGTCATGTATATGAACAATGCCAAAACGTTATTTGAAGAAAAAGGTAAAATAATTAAACAATTGTTGAAGGTAATATTTAAAATAATTTTTTTCCTCATAGGCTTGTTGACGAGTAAAGTTCGTACATTGTATAAAAAAAGCTGTGACTACCTGAGTGCTGGGGTGGACACCTTTAAAAGCATCGGTGATCAAACTAATGTAGCACTTCTGAGCTCTAATTTGGGTCATTTAATGCGATTATGTGCTCACTCCGAAACTTCACCTAATGGCGAGAGAAGAAAAGAATTTAGCACACAAGAGAGACGTTACTTTCAAAAGGTATCGATGGAACTTAAGGATAAGAAAAAATTACTAATTTCTCGGACTTTTTTTTTCGAACAATAAATGAAGGCAATATCTTATTACGAAGCAGCATTGTGTGCGCTAAGTAACAAAAATACAAATTTTCCCATATGGCAATCGGTTACGTGGGATTATTCCACTACCTTATTTACGATGGCTACAATTTTACAAGACAATGCTCCACTGTCAAGCAAATCTCAGGAAGATGTAAATAATAAATATACACTTGTGTAGAGGATTATATCTGAATAATTTTGTATTATTAGGTTGAAACTGAGGTGGCGTCTCTTTTAAATCGTGCCTTAGCACAATGTAATTTAGATGGGTCTAGTTCAACTCTACCACTTTATCAATATCGTGCTGCAACTATTCATCATCGATTAGCTTCTTTATATCACCACGCCGTGAGAAATCAAGTAATTAATCAAAATATCAGCCGTTTTTCTTGCCGATTAATACGTTTATTCGCAGATGGTGGAAAATTCGCAAAAACAGAAGCAATTACGGTTGTTGGCCGAAGGGCATTACAACAAATCGAGTGAATTGTTTTCAATTTTGGAACATCCTACTGATTATCTACGAGTACAGCTCGAACAAATCGGAATGCACGAATATCTACTTCATGGTAAAGATATTTTGACAAATATTTATCAATTCATTTGAATTTAATCCTTTCTTTCCAGATAAACAAAGTGGTCCATCGCGCACAAAACTTCTTAAACTTATATTAAAATTAGTTTTGAACACTGAGGATGTGCTGATACCCTCGCAAATTACCAAAGATAGCGATTCTACTAAAGATGAGCCAGATGAAGATTTTCTTAATTTATTATCTATTCTTGAAAAACGACTTCAAGTTGTTCTACTCAGCTTAATTAAAGCTAACAAAGGGTAGATAGAATTATTAATTCTTAAAAATTTTTTTAAGTAATTTTATTTTATAATTATAGAAATGCGCAGCAATTGAATTTCTATAAACATTTATATAGTTTGAGCCTTGTAAAATCGTCAGCAAAAGAAGACAAAAGCATCTGGATCCACGATGTTTTGTGTGCATTAAAAAATGTAAAAGAAGCTTTTACGAATATGGAAGATACTGATGCTAATTTAACAAACTGATCTAACTAACTATTTTTAAATATTTTTTTAGTAATGAAATAATTTTGTTATTCCTTTTATGTTGAATAAAATATTTTTTTCATAAAAAGTACATCCTGTGCTTGTATTGAAAGCCGCATCCTGAAATTTCAAATTCGTATCATGAACTCGCTGATAGCGGTGCTCCCTTTGTTTTTCACTTTTTGGACAATATCAAGTAATATTATTTTATATATAAATTATATCACTTATAATTTTAAAACAATATTATTCTTAGATGGAGACGTCAGATTTGTCCGCATTATGAATGGAACGAAAGTTTTAGTGAGAGAAAACACTGACAATTATTTGCAATGTAAAGTAGTTGGCAACGATTATATAATTCAATGGGCAAAGAGAAATGATGACGGCAATTTGACTACATTGGCACATTCTGAAAATCTCACTTATTTATTATTTCATAATATAACTGAAAAATATGAGGGTATTTATGTGTGCCAAGCTAAAGGGGTTGATGACGATTCATGGACTGATTCGTCGGATTCACGTGTTGTCGTCGGTAACTTGAGTTAAAAATTGTACCTAGTTTAATCTGTTTAATATCGATATAACTACATTTAATTCCCTTGCAGTTCCTCCAGGTCACGTATTAGATGTTAAAATACTAAATTCAACCGAGGTAGATATTCGATTTAACTTCAACAACACCCTAGTCTGCAAAGCAGATAGAAATAATACCGAATTCCAGTGGGCGCAGAACACATTTTTTGGTTCCAATATTCTTTCGGAGAAAACAAATAGATTGACTTTTATAAACATGACAAAAGACCAAGAGGGTAGATATGTCTGCCAAGCGAAATCAAAAAACCAAAGTGATTGGTCAATTTCAACAGAAGTCACCGTAAGAGCTAGTGAGTAAATGATTTAAAAACAATACTAAACTATAACTATAAATATAACTATTTCCATTGAAAATTGGTTTTAGTTTCTAACATGACCCGAAAAGTAAACTTGCGTAACAGCAGTCATGTTGCCATTAGTGAACACTCAATTCACAACTATCTGTTGTGTAAAGCCGATGGCTATCAAACACAATACAGATGGGCAAAAGTCGATTTCTGGGGCAAAATTTACCCAATTGAGAATAGTAGTAGCGATTGTTATTACTTAATCAATGCCAGTACTTTAGACGAAGAGCGATACGCTTGCCAAGCAAAATCTCTAGGTCAAGAAAAATGGGTTACGTCGAAATTCGTCTACGTTAAAGTAATACCAGGTAAATAAATCGTCATTTGTTACAAACATTAGTTAAAATACCTATATTTTAGATAAACCGATGGTGAGCATAGTCAACGACTCAATCGTTTACATTCCTGTGGGAACAAAAGGCGCTTTTTTACAATGCCAAACTCGTGCTCAAGTACTGGAATATCGTTGGGTTAAACGCGTTTGGTGGACTACAAAAGCACCTTTACCTAATAGTAATAATCTTCAACTGCTTCTGCCCTCAATCACAATGGAAGTAGCTGGTTCCTACGCGTGTCAAGTAAGCGTCATCACGACATTGGGGAAAATGAACTGGTTAGATTCTTCGTACGTCGAAATCAGAGGTTAAACTTCAAACTAAATGTTGACTACTGACACGTAATAATCTTAATCTCATTTTTTTTCTTCCTGCAGCTGTAGTTCACGTTAGTGAATCCAATCGACCAAGCCCAGAATTTACGTTAATAACGTTAATAACTGTTTTGGCTATCATGTTCTTCAAAGAAATAATAAAATCACCATAAAATCAAATCTTTAGCTATACCGTATAATATTTTTTCTCCATCATTTCATTAAATCTTTAGTTAATTCATTTTGCTGCTGCTGTTTCCGTTTCAAATGTTTTGGCTTATTCTTTTTCCCCAATTTAGAAACAAAGTTTGCTGCTGAAGTTGACGGACTATTTACGGCTTCTGGTATTTCACTGTTCATACTGTCTGTTGATGCTGCTTGAAATCGAGTGGTTACTAAGTAAAGAAATAAAAGAGATTTAAAAAACGTTAGAACTTTTACAATAAACAATTCAACCTACCAGAACTCATATCTCTAACACCAAAATTCTTGCTACGATTATCACCACCGCAACATATCGTAAATGCAGAATCGGGCGATGCTTGTAAGCAGTACAATTCTCCCTATATCAAAATGTTATCAGTAATTTCAAATAAATACCGTTATTCATGCTTTACCATATTCATTGACTTCTCCGAAACGAATATCGGCGCTGTTCTGATATCCCACACTTTGACTGTTTTGTCCGTGGATGCAGTCATTAAACAACCGGCACTTTTCGAACTAAGAGTAAGGCCAGTGCACGCCATAGAATGAGCACTAATGGTCCAGACAGGGTCAGTGGCACGAACATCAACAGCGTACACAAATCCTTTATCTGTACTTGCCTGAAAAAGATTAAATAAATAATATTTCGACATTTTTTTAAGAATTAAATTTTTACATAAAAGTAAAATGGATTGTGATGATCCCATAAAACACGTTCAACTTCTCCATCTAATGTCCAAATCTTTTTCGTTTGATCTTCAATCCGACAATCGAATAATTTAGCAGTACTAGTTTTTAAAAAAATAGAATATTAATGTCAATTTATTTCCTAATAATTTGATAAATTTACTTATCGTAAGAGCCAGCAAGTAGAGTTTGAGCTTCAGCCGGATGCCATTCTAATGTTTGAACTTTGTCAGTGAACTGATTTATGCTTCGCACCACTGTTCCTTCAGCCATATCCCACAACGCTACAGTATTATCAGCTGAAGCACTGGCTAAAAAATTTCTGTACCAAAAAAATAAGATTTAGTTTCAAAATTTTCACGTTCAATTTTAACAAACCGAATTGTTTTATTCCAAGATAAATCAAGCACAGCATCAGTGTGACCCAAGGAATCGTTTTTCTTAACTCGTTTAGTTTTTTTGTTAGTATGGGATTCACCGAGCTTAAATACAGGTTCTAAGCAGTCAACAACATCGACATCCCATATTTCAATAACCGGTGTCATGTTTCCAACGGCAATTAAGTTGGCAGGAGTTTCTTCTGCAGGGTCAAAATTTAGCCATTCCGTACATAGTGCAACCGATGACAACATTATGCTGTGATGAACATAAAGGTAATTTTTTGCATCATTATAAACTGAAATTGCAAAACAAAAAAATTAAGTTATTCATTTTTCCTTCCTTTGCTTGAAAACTAAGTTACCATAAACATCAAGTTCACTACAATCAGCTTCAACATGGCTGACAACTATTAAATTATCATCTGTATGGATTTCAAAGTCTTCATCATCCTCATCATCTTCATCCTATATTATTAACAAATTTAATATCTATTTTTTATTTTTATTTTTAAATATACTTTTATAGTCATATGTGGATCTTCTTCATTACTCGCGTACAAAGTTAATCCGGCCAAACCAGCTAAAGGTTTAACTGCCGAGTCTGCAAATAAAATATCAGAAATAGTTAAAATTCTTTAGAAAATAAATAATGCCTATTTACCATCCTCCTCATCGTAATTATCCATGTCATATTCATCTGAAACGTGTCCATCATGATCATTTTCAGGATTAGAATCACTGCCTTCTTCTGAGCCCTCATCGGCTTCCAAAGATCTGTAGTATTATAATATTAGCAACACATTTACGTTGGGAGTAAACAAACGCAATACCTCAGTTGTTGTTTATTCTCTTCAATTATTAGTTTTAATTCTTCCTTCGTTATTGACACCTAACAGGAAGAGAAAGTGATAAACTCGTAAAAAATTGACAATTTGTTTGAAGGAATTTTACCTTTTCAGGAACTCTTCTAGCGACTCCTTGTTTAATCCACGTCACACACGGAACGAAATTCATTTTTCTAATAAGCTAATCTTGTTGGATAGAAATTTTTGTGGTAGGATGAACCGCACGTGCAAGAAAATTATTATAGTAGTGAGAGTATGGTGGCCCAGGAGGCCCAACCTAAAAATATTCCTGGGGATTATGATAATTAGTGCGCCCTGGTGACAGCGATGACTATTATAAATAAAAGTTAAATATTTATTGCCATTTGAGTTATTAATAATTTATTAATATATAATTTATTGCTAATTGATAATTTATTTGTTTTACCAATTGGTTTATTTTTTCATCTTCCATAGGTAATTTAGTTTTG
>JH432222.1:129650-158759 GCA_000239455.1 Strigamia maritima
ACCTCTGCGGAATGGACAAAGGGCTTTTGTCCCGTCTACGGAGGGTCCCTCTGTGGACGGGACATCTCTGCGGACATGACAAAGTATGAATGGACCCGAGGTGTCCCGTCCGCGGAGGTTTTACTGTAGTAACAGTGGGATATGGTTACTAACAACAAATTAATTATATACATTTCGATATATAGTTTATGACAGATTTTGTGGGAAATGTGGCGAATATTTAAATTAATAACTTGCAAGAATAAAAGAATGAGAGAAAAAAAATTATTTTCTACATTTTAGTGAAATTAGTGTTAATAAAAGAAAGTGTTTTTTATTAAATTTAATTTATTAGTCAATTAAGCCCTGCCCTAACCAACGCGACTAGAGAGTTGCACTCGTTGTCTTGTTATAACTTAAAGTAAAATTTCATGGGACCTAGGTTCATGTAGATAAACGAGTGCTTGAGCGCAATCTCCTTATTGTTGTAATGAAAGTAATTGGAATTTAGAAAACGTATTTACTTAGGAAAAGTTGGTGTAATTGCTTTTTAGAATTCTAGTCAGGCAGAGAAATGCAATGTGCAATACGAAAAACTTTTTTTTAGATCTGAACGCCACTTAAAAGAACTGATATTTAGCCTATATGTACAGAAGCTCTTATCTGATTAGATAAAAAAAAAGAAGCTTTCCGGGGCAAATGAAAGGTCACGATGACTGCATCCTTTCGAACTAGATTATGGTATATACTTAAATCTGCCGCAGTCAATTACCAAACCGTATAAAGTGTCTGCACTCTGCGTATTGTTTCAGGTACATCGTGACGTTCATGAATGAAGTACCAACATTGAACAGATAAGAGAATTCACTCGCTTCGCTTGCTGCGTCCAATTAAGAAAGCAAAGATAATTGATTCGGCATTCAATAGAATAAAATGCCAATAAAAATGCATAGCAACGCAAATTAAAGTTAATACTAATCTAGTCATTTAATACTGTATCCACATAACACAGTAAATATAAGCGTGTAGAAATATTAAATAAAACATACAATATATTTTTAATTATTCCAAAACAAATACCAAAAGTACAAAATAAAATAAAAAAACTATTTAAATTTTAAATTTTTTTTATGTAAAATTTCGTGTCTTGGCTATTTAGACTGAACTAATTTTGGTAACGTAGTCATTCGAAACCCTCCACCTACAGGTTTAGTTCGAGAAAATTCAGGCGCGGAGGCACTTGTATACTCAAGTCCATGACCGTGTTTATGTCTAAAAGAAAATTTTTTTTTTTCTCACACACATCCTCACTCTTGTAAAACATTATTCAACAATAAAACGACACTAAGTGACCTACCAGCTTTCCACTTCCCATTAACCGTCCTTATCACATAACAATTTATTACCGAACAACAAACACTATAATAATTACTTCTGACTTAATTCGGCTTTTTTCATCATATAGTATTTCTTTTTATAGTCTTCTAAATCCTTCATTACCCCATCCACTACAAATTTATTCTCAGCAATCTGCGTCTCGTACATATTCAATTCCGAAATCATCGCCTATAAAATAAAATAATAATAATTCACATAAATAATAATAAAAAAAAAAAAATTATTATTTATTTATTTATTTATTTATATATACACCCACTTTCATTTGCTTATTTTTATCTCGTAGCGTTTTCTGATAAATAAGCACTTGACTCGCTACTTCAGGGCGCGGTTGCCGTGCCAAAATTTTTTTCAATTCAATGTACAGTTGTTCTTTCTCTCGTATAAGAACTTCTTTTTCCACAACTTGTTCCGTTCTATGGATGAGTCTGCGTTGAAGTGTATGAATCTTCTGAATTAATTCATACGTGCTGGGGTCGTTACCCTAGAAACGGTACCGGTATTCGAATATTTCACCATGTAACGTACGATAAACTCGTGTCACCTGCAGTTTTCTCCATCGGTGTAAATTCATGGGATTTTCCATTTCTTCTTCCAGGGCTTTGCATCGAGTTCTTTCCCTCATCAATTCCCTCTGCATGTGATACAACTCGCGTCGCAAATCGATTACTTTGGTTGCACTAGCGACATAAAAAATAAAAATGAAGTTTTAAAAAAATGGAAAAAAGAACACCATTAATATTTAAATTGCTGCAATGGCAACCGATCACGTATTTCAACTAGAAAAATAAATCAATGCAGTTATGCAAGATAATCAATGGCATCAAATAGCTTTAAATTATTAAACTCATTAATCCACACCCAAATGGCCTTTGCTGCACTGATTAATTTCCCAAGAGTAACGAAATAACAGCCATAATTTCCAACTATTTAATATCAATTTCCTTCCTGACAATTTTTAATCAGTTTACCATATACACGTGTGAATCTATCAGTTTAAAAGGTCATTTCATGCTGTCTTTATTAACAACCGCGAAATGTGTAAAATAAACTCGGATACAATAAATCAAGTCTAATTCGATAGCGTCTATTTCCAACTTGAACTCCTGGTTCAATCGACTAGCACACTTGTTCCTCTCAAGATCTGTCAGTATCTAAAATCTATAAATCCACCTGATGCATAGCCTATGGCAATGTCATGAAATCAACCGCCACATGCGAGGAGAAGAGAGGAGCTCTCAAATAAAATTAAAAAAAAAAATGGCTACCGAATACCGTATTTGATTAAACATAACTGACCTTTGCAAGAAGAAAAGCGAAAAGAAAAAGCTGAATGTTTTGAAGTTTATCTTCCATTTACCACAACATCTGTAGTTTTATGGTTTTAGATAGATTAGATTAGAAAATCACAGTTTCGCTAGTGCAACCCATTAAGCCTAATTACTAGACTAAAATCCCTTTTCTTGGGTCATTAAGTACAAGTAATTTTCCGTTCTAGAGTGAGCGCTTGTATGCAAGAAGTTTAGCTAACGGAACTTATATTCAATATTAAAGGCTATTTAAAGATATATATCTACCTTCGAGACAGAATGACCATTTCTCTTCGCACTCTCTGAATCTCCAATTTTAATAACCGGATATCACTAATCCGCGAACCGTACTCTCTCTCGCCTTTTCGAAGTGTGAATTGAAGAACTTGGATTTTTTGGTATAGTAGGGTAATTTCTTCATTCCTTTTAACTAAATGGCTTCCTAATATATCCCTTTCAGATCTCACCTAGTAAAATTAATAAATTAAAAAAACACCAACCTACGTACGTAATTGATAAAAAAAAAAAATGTTTTACTCGTTCCAATTCTTCCACTTTTTTAGCCATATCTCGATCAGCATCTTGCAAAGCACGACTGAATCTTCTTTGTTCGGAAGAAAAAGCTTCAATTTTATCCTTCATATTTGCCATTTGATCTTTAGTATGAACCAATTCCAGTTTAACAGTTTCTTTTTCCCTGTCTAATTTCTGATTGACTAAATGCTCTCGTGTTAGCGTTGTGTCTTTAGCGTTCAATTCATCTTTAAGCTGTTCGATTTGATGCGACAGAATTTTCAGTTTTCTTTTCATATCCGACACTTCATCCTTTATGAATAAAGCGGAACCATTAAAAATATTTTTCTAATCAGATTTCTATGATTCGCAATTTCTCTACCTGAGTCTCAATTAGATTTTTATTGAAAAGATTCCTATCACTTCTCACGGATTCATACATATTAATTTGTTGCCTTAACTTGGTTTCCGCGTCAATCAGCCTTTTCTTAACTTCGTATGTTTGAACATCTTTCATTTTCATCTCATCTTTCAGCGAATTTATCTGCCAAAATCAAACTTCTTAAGTAAACAAATTCTCTCTAAAATTCAATTACGTTCAACTCAAATCTTATTTCCACACAATACACTGCAATTGCAATGCTGGTACCCTTCTATTTTAAAAAAAAACATAAAAAATATAATCTTCTTACTTTCTTCATGTAATCACTTGCTTGACTAAGAAGTCTATCGCGCTCCTTTTCCAACATCACAATTGCTGATTTCTTTTTGTCAACTTCATCTCTCGTGTTCTGTAACTCCATTTCCATCGACTGTCGACTCATTTCCATGTGCTGAATGACATTTTGACATTTATGCGTTGTTTGGGTCGACTTCACCAAGTTCTAAAAAAAGAAATATTAAAAATCAAACACATTTCCTATTTTGTTTATAAGTTACTTTAGTCAAATTATCCTTCTCCCTGATGATTTCATCGCGCGTTTTTTTGTCATATTCAAATTGCCTCTTTGAAGCTTCGATTTCTGAAATAATCAAATCAGATGCAGAACAATAGCTCTCTAATTTAGATTTTAGCTACCTCTGTGCATTGTGACATTTGCCATTTTGAGTTCTTCTTTAGACTGTTCCAGTTCGGATTTTTGTTCTTCCATGTGATTAATTTTTCGTGTCAAAATATCGCGTAATTTTAGAATCTTTCCGTTTTCTTGCCTGAGATGAATCAATTCATCTTCTTTTGCCTAAAAAGAAATAAAATATCAGACAAAAACCAGACTAAAGACAATGATTTATCGATCAGCAGAAGTCTTAAGCAGCTTTAATAGACGGTCATACCCTGAGCTCAGTAACAATTTGACAATTATCTCGCGTTGCCTGTTCTAAATTTTGAACTTGGACTTCAGCTTCCTGATGAAGACGAAGTAGTCGTAAGTTTAGCACTTCCACATCCTTAGCCATTTGATCTCTCTGAATCTGGACAGTGATGAAAGACGGTTCACATCAATTATGCTTTACCCTAACACAATTTCCTACTTTGTTTTCTTTAAGTTTGTGTTCCAAAATTGCAGTATTCTCTTTAAGTTTGCTTATTTGTTGCTGCTGGTATTGAATTTGTTCTGTTTTTTGGTCCAGTTCACTTTTCATCGTTTTCATGTCCAACTCTAATTTCTCACGGCGGCGAGTTTCTTTTTGGAAGTCGTTACGGCGCTTATAATTCTCTTGGTTCAACTAAACATATATATATAGAAAAACATTTAATTTTTTTTTAAATTTTTTCTTTTTTTCCTTTTTTTTTTTGCTATAAAGCTCAAGTACCTGTTTGATAGTTTCTTCAAATTGCTCTTTCTGCTTTTCAGCATTTTGAAGTTGTAAAGTGACAGCTCCTACATTATCTTTCAGTTTCAGCAATTCACCCCCGAGTTGATCTCTTTCTTTTAATAGCTCATCACGGTTTCTTTGCAATTCGACAACACTAAAAAAATAGAAAATAGAGAAAAATCAAAAATTTAATAGTTTGTATCTCATTAAAAATCCATTTGCAGTTTGCACAGCTTATATTTCGCCAAATGCAATTCCATTTTCAATTTGAAAATAGAAGAAAATATTAAAATATCAAAAAATGTATGCGGAATGTTCGATTTTCCATGCATTCGTCTTATGTTTGGAAATAAAATAGATGAAAAAAACATTCCTCGGAGATTCAAGAATCTCGAATAAAATATTCAACCCACTTGAAAATCTTGGCAAGAATTATTCAAACATTGGCATCTCAACTCCACCCTTTACGCATATTTCAGAATGGAATAACGAGTGGAGATGCAATAAAAATTTTCCTATTTCCACAGAGATTTTCCCCCGCATTCATCAAAACGCACCAGTTTCTTTGCATAAAAAAAATCTAATTTCTTTTGCCAGTCTAAAGTTTAAAGCGAGCCAAAACATCATATAAAATGTTCACGTTTACTCTATTGATTATTTTATCACAGTAATTTGTATCGTGTATTAAAAAAATGTGCGTGTGGTCCCTAAAAAATATAACCACATATGAAAATGTCTCTAAGCAAAGAAAACTAAAGCTCTACATAATAGGATTAATAAAAGTCATTTCAAAACACAGCTGTTTCTCGTTTTTTTGTTTTTACTTTAAATTAAATCCTAATGGATATTTCTTTTCTACAAAGACAAAGTGCTGCAAACAGCTCTGCAAAGTCAATTATGAAATCTGCCCGAACTTCGCTTTAAATGCAAAAAATTGCAATTATTTTAGCACATACGCTTCAGGTCCTTGTTTCAGAATTGGTACTTGTTCGTAAGTCGTTCTTATTCGATCCAATTCAGCTTCCAATGTGTGCGCCAATTCCTTCTGCTGCTGTTCTCTTTCTTGAACTTCATCAAGTTGTCGCCATGCTCGATCGATTTCCTAATTTCAATTTCTAATTAAAAATTTGCAAGATGCGTCAGCTCTTGCAAAGGGTAATTCAACAACAACTTTCGTCTTACCTTTCTCAAAGTGGCAATGGTAACCTGATCATCTTGCTGGATCTTTTTAGCATCTTCCAAACGAGCTGCAGTCAATTTACTGTCAGCTATAATATCTACATATTTGTCAATCATCCGTCGACCTTCTTCAAAGTACTCTCGAATTTTATTCCAGAAGGTTTCGATTTCTGGATAGTAAGTATTTACTCCCGGTGTCACCTCCATCTCTTTGAGGACCTTAAACAGACATACAAATACACAAATCCACTCATGTTGTTGTATAATTCACTATGTTGAAAATTTAAAACGTATTGTATATCAATGTAATAAATTATCAATAAAGTTTCCGGATAAATAATTGTAGCTGTATGATATTAAATGACTTACCAGTGGCACCGAGCGATCAATAACTGCTCACATCATCACTTACCAAAGATAAATCGCTTCACATTTTTCTTCAACACAATCAAAATCCCAAATATCAACCAACCATGACAAATCGAATAGAAGATTGATAGTGTTTCACCAACTTTTTGAAAAATAATCTTTACATTTCCCGTTACCCGTTTTTATAAATCTCGAATTTATTCCCAGAAAAAAGATTTATTTTACTGTATACGACTATACGGTAATGAAGTGGAATTAATTACCAATAAATACTCAGCTTCAAATGCATCAAAGTCATTTTCATCAAAGAATTCATCTTTTCCTCCAAGTTCATCTGATTGTGATTGTTCCTTTAAAATTTAAAGATTCGATGAAGATTTAAACGGAATTGAAAAGTGTGTTTGTTATACCGATAGATTTTTTCCGGATGACGTGTGCATTTTGGATATTCAAGTGAGCTGAAAATAAACAAAAGCTTTTGTTATTGCATTTTATCCTTCCCTAATGCATATTAAAAATCTCGAAGCGCTACTAGTTACATCTCGGATTAATTATTTGAGCAACAGTAATAATTTGACACAAGTTATTACAGCTTTTTACTTTTGTCAATATTTTTCCCCCCGTTTCTGTAAGCATCTGTTTACACCTTTTCACGCCTAATTACTTTTAATTACTAATTTGCTTCGTATTCATGAAAGCAGCCAGTCAGAAAAGCACATTTAATTACTCATTCAGGTTTCTATATACATTTCAAAAACTCATATGTTAATTTTTGCCTCAAAATTGCATATTTACTTGCATATTTACTAGCACTCAAACATTTAATTAATTCTTTTATGTCCTATATGTATTGACTATCAAGTATCAAAATTTGACATTATATATAACATGCGGTTTTGACTGATCGTTTTCCCTTATTAATTCATGATGAATAAAATACATACCGCTACCTTTACTGCCTGAATTTTCCGATTTTAAATCGCTGTATTTATTTTAAAGTGAGGTGCATGTACTTGGAATTCGCTCATACTCGAATTAGTCCTAACGGCCATTTGTTTATATGGGTTGCTTAGAAACGCATAAAAAGTGAATGAATTATTACTCTGATATCGGTCTCGACAGTGACGCACGTAATTATGGCATTGTAGTTGTAAAATGAGAAATTATTACGTCGAATTTGTAAAAGAAAAAAATTTAATGCTTCAACTATTAAAACAAGAGCTTCACTTCTAATTTTATTTTAAAAAAACAAACAGACTTACTCATTTCTCGCAAAAGTACATCAGAACTGAAAGTAACTTAAAAATTTAAAAAAAATTAATAGTTCATGCTGCTGCGTAGCGATAATGCTAAATAATGATTATGGTGACGGAAATATAAATAAAAGCTTCTCTTAATTTAAAACGAATGGCTTTGTTTCTTTTAAACCTGAAATGGCAGCTAGATAATGGGAAAAATCCAATTTACTGATGAATCCCTCTACAGCTACAAGTTTCCACTAGTTGCATCAAATATATTGCATGTATTTGAACAAGATTTACTCATTCCCTCATGGAGTATCTCCCACAGTCAACAGCAGATTACGGTACTTAATTTACGAGCAATTATACGCGCTTATCAATGTCGAGCTTTGCTAGTAGTTGACGCCTGGGCGTCAGAGATTACTGTCTTATTGAGTCCCCAAACCCTACTACCTCATATGCAGTCAACCAAAGAGGAAATTGGTGCTTGGCGCAATCTTCACACCCACACATTTGCTCCTCTTGGTTTCCATGATCCAGTTGCCCTCGAAATTGTGCTGCTAGGTTACATTACTTAGCCTACTGTAAAGTAAGGAACAAAACGCACTTGATCGACGTCGCCTTTTATAGTAATTTAAACAATAATTGAATTGTTTTTACTTCTATATATACAGTTCTTTTCTTCATTCGATAATGCAATGTTGGACATTCAAAAAGAACTACAAAAAGCAAGAGAATCCGGCGGTGTCATTATTTTTGTTGTGTATTTGTCTTTGTTCTTGGATAATATGCTTTTGACTGTTGTGGGTAAGTAGAACTTGAAATGAAAAATTTAAAGAATATGAATATCAATATTCTTTAAAGATGCAGAAGCAAGTATAGAAAAAGTTTCCCATACCTATGTGCTTAACTGAATAATGTTGTGATTAAGATAAATTTCTTTAAAGCACTTGGACTTTTTAAAAGCTCGGTGAACAAAAGCTTGAGTGCGAAGTTACGTTTACTGCAATCTATAATGCGTCTATGCATTTTGCTTAAAGGTCAAATGTTTTAAAGCGATGAGAATACTCAGCATTTTAATTATTCTAATTTTTTTTCTAAATTTTTTAATTTTTTTGCAGTGCCAATAATACCAGACTACTTGTATAATATGGATCACAATTTAACTTTGTCCGGAAGTAATACTAATACACGTACAGCTTTTAATTCTTCGCACTTGAATGTAAGTCAAGAAACATTTGATCAGAGCCTTTTACCAGAAGACATAATCAATGAAAACGCCCGTGTGGGATTATTATTTTCATCTAAAGCTCTCGTGCAGTTGGTAGCTAATCCATTTGTAGGAATCGTGATTAACAGGTAGATTAATTCGATTACAAATGTGTTAGGAATATTAAGAAATAAGTAATACGGTTTATTTGCAGAATAGGTTTCACAATTCCAATGCTTTTTGGTAGTGCATACCTTTTCGTATCTGCAATGGGTAAAGCGCCTCCTTTTTTCTTTTTTTTTAAAAAAAAAAATAAAATAAAAAAGAAAAAAATTCATATAAAAATGAATTCGTTTTGCTTTATTTATGGCATTTCTCGCAACTGAGAAATATCTTTATCATCTGAAATCTGTATGTTGAAAGAGTACGAGCGAATTGTTTTATTTATGTCTTTTATAGTGTTTGCAATCAGCAAAACGTATGGATTACTTTTTTTTGCAAGAAGTTTACAAGGAATAGGATCTGCATGTTTCGCAATTTCAGGTAAATGCGAAAATGTTTTTTTTTCTTCTTTGTATTGCATGTACCGTATTAATAAAATTATAGAAAAAAAACTGCAAAATCAATAACTCAGTTTTGTCCATCCATTGCGCTTGTTAGCATCATTTATTTGCACTCATGGCATGAATAGAAACTAAATTGATTTTATTTTGCCTCTATTTTATGCATAAATATTGATAGCATTTCGTACTTACGTGCCAAAATGTGTGTATCGCCCGCCTCTTCTAAATTTGTACATAAAATATTATTATGGCTATTATAGTTTTTAATAACCCTAATTTGAACAACATAAACTGGAATTTTAGGTCATATTGCACGTAAATATGATTAATTATTGCAAACTGTTGATTTGTTTCAATAATAAATCTACTCATTGGAGACAAATATGATTATTATCACCAGCAATTTCCATGCACACTATTGATAAATATGTTGTCAATTAAAGGACATGTGAAGTGTTTAATAACTGACAACATATTTTTCAATGTTGTGTGCAAGTAAATTGTCATTGCAAAAACGATAGTACACGGCTGATCAAAAAGTACATCTACTGAATTAAACACACTTAAAATAATTACGCGAGTTTAAATAGCTAGTTTTACATGTAAAAATATCTATTTGCACTCATGTAAGTGAATTTCACGCGATTAAATGACCTTTTGAATGGATCATAGTTGTTATTTCAATTTTTACGATGATTTTCATCCTCATAGCAAATTTCCCTCAGCTTTATTCTATTAAACATTTTTAATGCCTTGTGCGTTACTAAAACCAAATTTCAACAAAACCACTTTGTAAATGAAGTCTTTTCGGTCGTTTTCGGCTTTTTTAATTTATGTTGTTTTGTAATTTTTTACTTAAAAAGCATCATCATCAAATTTTCTTTTAAAAATGTAATGTAATAATAAACCATAGACAGAATATCTACCGCACAGAGAAAGTATACCTTGTAATTACGCGCAATCGCTTACATTAAAATTACCAGAGCACATAACAGTAATTTTATATAATTTCATTTGTCGATGTTTACATGATTTTTTTAAAAATGTAATATAAAAAAAATTTTTCATTGCCCGACCCTCTTGCCACACACCACCCGCTAAGCGCCCTATTTTACAAGAGAATTATATGTTGCAGACCGCTCTAATTAAAACCCTTGACAACATTTATATGATAGGAACAATAGCTGTTTGCGTTATCGTCTTTCAAAGGATAAAAATGAATGTTTACATTCTTAGCGAGTTCTAGTCTTTCATTAATTGCATAAAAACGTTTTATGTGTAAATAAACATTACACTGAAAGTTGGTATTCCCAAATTTGCTGCTTTTGCTCGCATGACAGATCATCCGAGAGATTCATTATTTAAATTTTGGTTACTCTTAGTTACACATTGTAGTCTATTTCCATAAATAAAATAAAGATTATGTTGCTCGGTTGCAACAATTGAACGTTTATCGATATTCACATTCACTGACTCACATATGCTGATGCACCTTGCCCTCAAGGTTAAAACAAAGCAGAAAAGAAGAAGCGAGATCTGTTTGTTGTGCTGCCCCCGTGCTTTGCGCACAGCACCACAGGCGTACAGCGCAGCAGCACAACAAGCACCGCTGACTGAAAATAAAATGTTTAAATAAATATACCTACTTGTATAGTGATACGATGCATAATAAAATATTAGTAAATGCTGAATTATTTCATTTTAATAAATATCCATTTATTATTTAAGAAGAACTAATAATTTCGTAAAAATATAAAAATTTCATAATTATAAATTGACATCCTAATAACTGTGACAATGTTAAATAAATTGGTGTAAAATGAAATATCGCTTACTGTGTCATTGACCACACTTTTATTGTCTAAATAGTAAACTTTAAGTGCGTGCCAAAGTAGACTTGGTCAAAGCGCACATCAAACATTTGAAAACACCCTGAACCCGTTGTCTGTCGACTTGACTTCAAAGGTCAACATCAAGTACTTAAACTTTTGTTAAACTCGAATGTTTTTTATTCAAATTCATGCTTAGAAAGGAGTTTGCGCTCTTAAAACGACACGTGTGCTCAGTCAGTATGGTATTGATTTAACCTTATTGCGTTATCTGTAAGCAAATGAAGCTGGTCTGGTGCAGGATTAACTTTGCTCTACGTGTAATTTTATAATTAGAATTACATTTTTAACCCTTTGAAGATCGAGCAGGAGCAGACATTAATTTCTAATGCAATGTTGTTGATGTTTGTAAATCTTTATTTAATATTTAAAATAAAGATTGAAATTCACGCACCACATTTCTCTGCTTGGGTTTCTAGTAAAGTACATTAATGTAACATGCACTGTGAGATAATTGGAAATGCAAAAGTCTTCTACGAGGCTGTAGTTAAAGGCCCATTTGCCCTTTCCAAGGTAATAGAGTACCGGGGGAAATTTCACCACGGCTGATAGTGAATGACAATTATCTTAGAAAGGTCGGGAAATCAATTCTCGAGCCATCAAGCTCAAAGGATTTCGACTTTTCCAATTCATTTAGTGAAAATGAGAAAAAAAAGAAATTTTTAGCTTTATTTTTTTAATTACAAATACCATTGAATTTTCCTATTAACGTGCGAACTATGCTCGGCATTCAATAAAAACACAAGTCGACTTTTTAATTTTGAATCTATTTTTGGCTTGAATTGTACTTAAATACATTGAAAGGCTGGGAATTAAGAAATGCTTCATTTCAAACTCTCAACAACGATTCTACATGTTATGTTATGCTTAAGCTTATGCATAAGCAATATAAAAAAATAAAAATATTAATAGTAATTATTATTTTGTTTATATTTTAGGCATGAGTTTGCTGGCAGCAATTTACACAGATGACAGAGTTAGAAGCCACGTTATGGGAGTTGCATTAGGTGGAATGGCTATGGGGGTACTTGGTAAATGAGATATATTATATATTTTAAATATATTGTAAATTTAACAACTTTTAAGACACTGATACAGAAACTATTAAAAACGTATAAGATAATTGAAAGTTACTTTAATTATACCCGCCAGTAAAATAACCGTTTTCTTTTGTTTCTTTTTAAATATTATCAGTTTTAATGATATTGCACAAGCTAATTGAATTTTTTTTCTCTCTCTAGTTGGGTACCCATTTGGAGGTTTCATGTACGACTTTGTTGGTAAAGAAGCCCCATTTGCAGTAATTAGCACTTTGCTGCTGTTAGATGCAGGTAAATTAAAATATTAAAGAAAAAAAAATTAGAAAATCTTAAAGTCATATACTTAGTTTTGCAAGCGGCAGTTTTGAGACCTTTAACTCACACGGAAGTAAGTATAAAATATCCGTAATGTTTAATTTTAATTAGTAATATTATAAAACGTGCATTTAGAAAAACATGCTATAAATTTAGAGCCTAAATGAGAAAAATTTAAAATCGATATTTTACATGAACATTTCATATTTGGCAAGATTCAAGTTTTAGAGAGGTGAACGACATTCTATAGAATATGGATAGTGCATGGTGCACGGTGCACTGCTATAATAGGATATTTTCTTGATTTACTGGTCCTTTCTTTAAGGCACCATCACAAAGGATTTCGCTGAAACAATGTGGGCACATGTTCCATCAAAAAAGTCAGACTCAGGCAGACGGCAATAAAAGCTGTCTTTTAGAAAAGCAGTGATATATGCGACACATCACTACTTTAAAGCTTATATAAAAATTATAAAACTATCTGCGCTGCTTAGGCGATTAACCAGCTGGAATATAGATAGAACTTCACCAGAATCCTGTTTAATTGCATCAAATTATAACATACACTATGACCCATCTGATTTAAAATTTCCCAACAACAATAAACAGAAGTTTATTAAAAAAGAAATGCGCAATCAGCTTAAAGACACTGTTGTTTTTCAAGAGCTTTTCGAAATTGCACTAATAGAAAATTCAGTTTAAGGTTGAACTTTTGCACTGATTTTGAATTAGCTGATACGATATTTGTTAAATTCCAGAGATTCCTCGGTACGCCAATGCATTATCTCCTTCGTGATCCTTACATCCTTGTAGTAGCTGGTAAGCAAGAAAGTTAGATTTTTTTTTATTCTTTCTTCTTTTATTTTCTGTTTTGGATCTATTCTTTTGTGCTGGCTGGCTCTTGCGGGAATTGGAATCCGTGTGTGAAAGGACTTGTTTGAGCCGTATACTCGCCTTTTCAATCAAGAGTATTTTTTTTTTTTTTTTTTTAAAAAAGAAAGACAGATTCAATCACAATGTGATTCAGGGTTAAAGTACGAATAAAGATATTTATCGGATAAATGTTGAAATAAATTTTGCCATAATTTAAGATGTTGCTCAAAAGTTGCATTGAAGTGCCGTAAAAGAAATATGATTATACAGATATCGGCTGTACCGCTATACATCGGTTTTTCATCGAATTTCAATTTAAGCCCACAATCGGACACGGATACATAAGCAAGCAGTACCAAATTTCAAACTACATATGTAACAAAATTTAAACAATTAGGAGTGAGTGTTCTATATTACTGTTGACTAAGCAACTATGTTACTGGTATCAAATGTCTTTGAATTAGCAACGCAAACAGCATTTGACGAGTGGTAAATGTCAAGGGTTCTGTTATGCAATATGTAATATGTAGTTGAAAATAGGATACGATTTGAGATGCAAAACTTTTTTATGGGTGCAAAAGGAAGAAAAAACATCACGTATGTAGCATAACCGAATTCGGTACTATAAAAATCCGCACCATGTCCCGCATTATTAAATGCGAGATGCCAGAAAGCAGTCAGCCACCGACTACTATGTCTTAACGGGTCACTAGACACTTCTTTCGCACTATTTTACTGTTACCATGGCGATGGGGCCTTCAAATGGCGAGATGGAATTGAAATCTCACATCTCACTGGGCGCCAGCCCCACCAATCGATTGGCTTCACTTTGCTGGACGCTTCTTAGCTAAAAATTACATTACTCATTAGTATAATTTGTTTGAGTTATGACTCGTATTCTTTTGTTATCTTTAAAAATAAAATCATAAATTTAAATTTCCTCAATGTACCGTATCAAAATAATGAAAATTTCCTCTGG
Source organism: Strigamia maritima (assembly GCA_000239455.1). Classification (NCBI taxonomy): domain Eukaryota; kingdom Metazoa; phylum Arthropoda; class Chilopoda; order Geophilomorpha; family Linotaeniidae; genus Strigamia; species Strigamia maritima. The sequence continues at coordinate 144,324 of JH432222.1, forward strand.
CTGACATTTTCTTGTTTGCATTTCTATTGGTAGGTTCATTTCTCTGCCAATATTTATTAATGCAGTTAAAGTCCCAGTCCCATTAGAATTTTTCCACAGCAAAAGAAAAATTGGAAATATATCTGCTGTGCTTGTTTAAAGATACCGTCCAGATAACTTTATACTTCAATGACCACAAATTTTCCTTTGGAAAAAAAAAGAGAAGAATATTAAAATATATCTCTTTACTTTATTCCAATTCAGGGGCCATTTGTGTATCGACAAGTGCTATGGCTGTCTTAGAACCATGTCTTCCTATTTGGTTAATGGATACAATAAAACCTGAAAAATGGCAGCTGGGTAAGTAATTTAACGACATTCAATAAATAACAAATTTAGTACAACGGATTATGCTTTTAGGCACGGTGTTTGTACCTGACAGTCTTGGCTACCTTCTTGGTAGCAATTTAGGGGTTCTCACGTATAAATTAGGACGGTAAAAATAATTGCTAATTCATTCAAAACATGTTTTCTCTAAAAACGTTTTTTTTCTTTTTTTTTTTTAAAAAAAGATGGCTGACTGCGTTTTGCTCTTTGCTTCTAGTTGGCATTTGTGCTAACTTGGTAAAGTATAATAATATTATAATTTACTCTTTCTTTCGCAATAAAACATACGAAATAACACTATAAAAAATAAAAGAAAGAAGACTGAGTGCACTGTCTATATTCCTTGTCAGAGATAGATCTCTTTCTTCAGATTCCTCTAGCAACTGCAATGTCACATCTAATCTTACCCCATTTCGGAATGGGCTTGGGAATCGGTAAGCCTGCACACTGCCTAACTCAGTCTTGGTATTAACATTAATGAGACAACTTCACCATTCAGGGCTTACAGATGCTGCTCTCATGCCTTTATTGGCTTGGTTGGTAGATGCACGACACGTAGCTGTATACGGAAGTGTTTATGCCATTGCGCAAGTAGCAGTAAGCTTAGCATATTCTTTAGGTAGAGTTACATATATAAAATTTTAATGCGCCAATTTACAAGATGCGATTTCGTGTTTTTAGGTCCTTTGGTTGGCGGAGAAGTGGTCAAATCAGTAGGATTCCCTTGGCTTTTACGGACAGTCGGAATTATAAATCTCCTGTACTGTCCGTTGTGCTTCTTTCTTAGAGACCCACCCATTAATGAAGAGACACAGGTAATTTAGTGCTTTTCTTAGCAGTTGACACTGACTAAAATCGAAATAAATTAGATTTATTACAACGTCATTTGCACGACTCATTTCAAATACATCAAAATCAAAAACAGATGTTTATAATCATAAAAACTTATAGGTTAGAATTTATGTAGTTTAGATCAACTTGGACGTTAAAAAGACAGAAACTAATTAAAATTGACAGTCTTAATTCTGTCATAAATTAAGTAGTTTTTATTACAATTTTATATACGAGTACATCATACAGTAATATATGTATATACAGAAAGCGATGGCATTAACCAAGTCATTACACTTGTAAATAGAGCAATCAATTGTTCATAATGTGCTCATCACTTGATAAATGATTGTAGTCTTAAACATTTTCCAATAAAGTAATAAAAAATAAGTATTTATAGCAGGTCACGACCAAAATAATTCTTTTTGGAGACATGTCTAGCAAAAGAAATGAGTAAAAGCACACAATTCGACTCCTTAAAGGCAAAGAGAATAAATTTTCAATTAGTTCCTATTTCAGTTTTTATTACATGAAGTTAAAGCAGTTATTGATGCACGTGAATACAAAAATTGCGACAATCAATAACAAAAATAACAAAAAAATAAGAAAGAAAATAACATTAACCAGTAATGATTGGCATAATAATAATCTGTATTTATTGTTTTTCAGGCTATAATTATGAACAATCCAACATCATTTTCGTATAATGACTCAAGAATACCAATTACAGAGGGCACTAGCCGATATCAACAATTTAATGGCAATGAATCCGAATAATTTTTTCCTCTTTTTATTATAAAAGAAAAAATATATATATTGTAAATTCTACTCGTACACATTTTTACAGTTTTGAATGTTGAATTTAAATATATATGTCGTAATTTAAAATACAATCACTTAAAACTTACCATTAATCAAGATCATGAGCATCAGTTGAATTTTTCAATTTCTTAAATCTCTTCGAATTTGTTGCACTTATTATTGACATGTCAAATAACGATTTAAAGTATTAAAACTCCAGAATACCGTATATTATATTTAATTAATTAATTTGTTATAAACTTAAAATATACTTTCAATATGGAAAATAAATATGAAAATTTACCTTAAATGCAAGACGCATCCATCAGCGCCGTTGTCGGCGAGACTTAGCTTTCTCATCACTTATTCATCGTAAATTTCATCCAAAATCTAATTAAATTTTGTAGAAAAACTTAAGATTATATAAACCCTACCCTTTTTCTCCTTGGCCTCAAAACCCTGGAAAAAAAGAACAACTTTTCTGCTGCAAGCTGCAATTTTGCCGTATTCTCTCCGAATGGTTTACGATGCCTCTTGCTTTGCTGCATTGTGACATGTTTTTCACTTGAAATTACAAAATTTATTTCGCTTCTTGTTTTTCATTCGCATTCTCATGGTTTAGTACTTTAAGAAGGAAAAAAAACGGTTGCCTAAATTTCTATAGTCCAATTTTGTATATTAAAATGGTAACTTGTTTTTAATGCTATTAATTACAAAATCAAAAATCATGCAAACAATCAAACAAGCAAAGACATAAAAAAGAAATAGTACCAAAAAACACTGTTTTCTTATCTACTCACAATACATACAGATTTATACTGGAATTTTAGTGCAAACTCAAGTACCATTTCTTTTCAAGTCTTTTCTACTCTTCAACATCTAGCTAACACGTTTTGAGACTTTCCCATGAGTCTATCTCAAATAAATCCGGCTACTTTGACAAGAAACCTTGCTCCATTTTTGACCCCAGGCACACGTAACAAAACCTACTTTTCTCAAATCTGGTAATCTTTTTAAAACACTTCTTGTTTAATCCATATACGGTTTTCAGTTCGTCTAGAAAAAAGCAGCCCAAGTTCTATATAAAAAGTCGATTTATTTTTCTTCTTTTCCCAAGAAAAAATTTATGCCGTCTGATGGGAATTCTCTGGCAGCAACAAAAGCCAATAAGAATTAGACAATAACGATGTATCCGAACTATTTTATTTACTATCGAATTACAAAAAAACACCAATAAAAAATGAATTAGATTATATTGCCTCATAGTAATAACTAAAAGTGTATGCACTTTCCATTAAATACAACCTGTGTAGTAAACATTAAAACTCATATATTTACTAAAATAAAAATGTGCTCGGTAGTTTTAATTGATCGCAAAATGCGAGTAAATAGACAAAAAAAGAAATTGTCGTTGCCAGAAATGCAATAAATAATGGCAATTAAACGGAATGCATTAACTATTTAAGTTGCTAAATAAAGCTTCAATAAAATATTCAAAATATGTACTAATACATTAAAGATTGCAATAAGGAAATTATTATTTTACCCCAAAAGTTCCAATGGCAAAATGCCAAATTCTATTATTAACCCAATCAATGAGTAAAGCATGATGCCTGAGTTTGCAATTGCAATTTGGATTGGAATTTTCCGTTTGTACCATACAGTAATAAGCAGTTTTTTTTAATAGTGGAATTACTCCCTAGAAAAGATTAAATACGAACAAGACTTCTATTACGAGTAAATACCAAAGAAATGCAATAAGACTTTCAGGTTTCACTAATTATTGATTTTTTAAAAACATTTTTACTTGCAATTGGTTTCACGATAATGACTAATGTTGGTTTTTCATTTGCATGTTGATTAACCATCCGAAAAGTTAATTAATTACATCTATAAAACCGAAAATGAATAAAAGCGTAAGGTCTATAAAGCCATTAGACATGACCTTTCTTGTAATTACACAGAGGCGCTTCAATGGGTCACGGGCTCGTAATTGACCATTTATACACTTGAAAAAAGGTGTAATTAGATGTAAAGACTATAAAATTGTTCCAACATTTTTACACCTATGTCTAACGAAAAACTATATAAAATGCGTACTTTTAAATTTTAACCATAAAAAGTGATTTTGTTCATACACAAAGTGCATTTTGTGTTCATAAAACCTTTTCCCCACCGGTACTGCGCCGGTTAAAATGTTGTTGTTGTGCAGTCATGGAAATTTAAGACTGTAATTTTACTTGCTTTATAGTTTATAGCATATACCTACACTTAATTTAAAAGTATATAATCTTTGGCAAGTGATTTTTTTTTGTTTAGCCGTAAAGTTTATCAGTGTAACTAAATGATATTAATTAATAAATGATATTAAACACTAAAAACTCTATTTGCAAAATACAATTGTACGAAATTAAATAACAGCAAAACGGAAAAAAAACAGATTTAAGATATAACCTACACAGTTTTACAAAAACAATTTTATGCAACCATTTTCTATTGTTCGTTTGCCTGGAACCTTATCAGAACATTTAATTTCCGTTTTTTTTTCGTGCATTCTTATTCGTCATGTTGACTTCTTGCTCTTTCGGCTGTTTTTTAATGGCAATTTAGAAACCCTTTAAAAATTTAAACTGTTGATTAATATTTGCCAACCCCAATCATCTGCTAACGTCAAGCAGCCCGTAACAAACACCAAAAAAAAAAAGAAAAAAAGAAATTTAAGTTCAGAGCAAAGAAAAGACGGCGCGTGCACTTAGTGGACTCTTGAGGCCATTCGGGTAATATGTTGAAGACGAAAATAAGATCAATAAGAACTAAACTAACTAGTATAGCATCAAGCCAAATGCAATGCTTTGTCTTATAAGTATGAAGTACCTAGTGCCAAGAAGCAGCGAAAGATTGCGATTGCCAAGTTGAATATTTTTGGCACTCGCTCAAAGAAAGATAAGGCCAGAATTGTAGGAAAAACTAAAAGATTAGGCCTAGTTTATAGTAGAACTCTTCGAAAGCCAGCCACAATTTATTTTTTCCATTCCAATTTTCTTTTCTTGAATCTCACTCTTATTTTTCCCTCATTCTTTCTTTTATGTCATATGGTGTACTTCCCATGGGCATAGTATTAACTATAAATTCAGATTAACTTTTTTCCCCTTTTGTTCTTTAAGCTTATATACGTATATACATCAAACTTATTCTTGTTACTTTTTCCCCAGGTTTTTTGCATACAATCATCACTTTTCCTGTTCATCCTTCTTTTCCATTCAATCACTTTTTTCATCCATTTCGTTCTTCATTTATCATTTATCATTGCACCAGTTCTTTGTATTGATTTTTTTATGTCTTGTGTGATACATATTCTGTATGGTAACTCGTTTATTGGCTTTATTGCTATTTTTTATGTGATGTCCTGATGTTTAAACATCAAATAAATAAAGAAGGAGAGACCAAGTAATCCTCCTTATTAGAAAAATATTTGATTCCTTCTGTGTTATGTATTTTTTTCAGACAGAAATTGAACAACTCGTACAAATTGACACTGGCGTAACATTCCACTGATGACATACCGGTCAGCTGGCGCAAAGTAAATAAATCCGGTAGCAGCTTACTATTTCCATTTCCTCGTGGGAAATGCGAGAAGATTGACTACTACTACTTATATCTACCTACTGAGAGAGTCAACATTGAAGGTCATCAATTGTCAACCGAGAATATGATTGGAAACTCAGCTGCGTCTGCTTACACAATTAATCTTATTTTAAAGACAATCCGTTTTAACTATTAAAAAAAAATAATTGAGAACGACTAGTTTAATTTGAATTTAGTCAAATAGAAAAACCCTCAAATTAGAATTGTTGACTTATCTCTTGCGATTACATTACATTTGTAATCGATATTTACAATTAAAAAAAGCAAAGAAACTACAATTGAACTAACAGTAAAATGAAAGATAAAAGTAAAGAGTTTTTAAATTTTGTTAAAAAATAATAAATCACTGCAAAAATTACATTACTTTTAAGACACGCCAATATGTGATACGATGATGAGCCTTGGATTTCCAGAAGCGCATTTCCTTTTACTAAGTCTTCCAGTAAAGCAAAACTTCCGTTACGAGATCAAAAGATTCTGGTCTCGTTGTTAGGAGTTAGTAATCAATACAATTCACGACAAATAAAGCCACAAATCTACAGTTTACCAGAGTAGAATTGTGCATGCTTTTAAAAAGGTCGTTTGTGCAACCTCTCTGTTCAGTGTAATCGTTTTAATAGAACCCACCTACCCATGAAACAAGAAAATATTGAATCAACATTTTTGAACGTCGATTGAATGTTTGAATGTTGATGGTTCAAAGATAACATCCGTTAGATGTTAAAAAAATATTCAGAAACAACAATCAAACAGTGAAATATGGGTTGTTGATATACAACATTTGTTTAATGTTGTATCAACATTTTGAGACAATAATAAAACAGCGAAATATGGGTTGTTGATATGCAACATTCATCAGATCTTGTATCAACATTTTGAAACAATAATCAAACAGTTGAATGTGGTTGTTGATACGAGACATTTGTTTAATGTTGTATTAACATTTTGGGACAATAATCAAACAGTCGAATAAGGATTGTTGATATGTGACATTCATCAGATGTTGTATCAACATTTTGAAACATTAGGTGCGTTCAATTTGATTTAGATAAATTAACTTAGTTGACTTAACTGCTAAGTTGACTTAAACTCAATACAAGTGACGTTTTGGACGTCATAGTTAAGGCAAATGACTCGCTTAAGGTAATTAATCTCACTTAAATTGCGTTCAATATTGCCTGAATACAATTCTTAAGTGTGTAGTTGACTTAAAGTGACAGGATATGATGTATTTGACGTCATATTCATCTAAAACCTCCTACTTTAGACATCTTAACTTAAGTTACCCAATTCGTACCTTAAGTACCATCTAAAACCTCCTACTTTAGACATCTTAACTTAAGTTACCCAATTCGTACCTTAAGTTAAGATGTCTAAAGTAGGAGGTTTTAGATGAATATGACGTCAAATACATCATATCCTGTCACTTTAAGTCAACTACACACTTAAGAATTTTATTCAGGCAATACTGACCGCAATTTAAGTGAGATTAAGTACCTTAAGGGAGTCATTTGCCTTAACTATGACGTCCAAAACGTCACATATAATGAGTTTAAGTCAACTTAGCAGTTAAGTCAACTAAGTTAATTTATCTAAATTAAATTGAACGCACCTAATAATCAAACAGTCGAATGTGGTTGTTGATATGAGACATTTGTTTAATGTTGTATTAACATTTTGGGACAATAATCAAACAGTCGAATAAGGGTTGTTGATATGCAATATTTATCAGATGTTGTATCAACATTTTGAAACAATAATCAAACAGTCGAATGTGGTTGTTGATAGGTGACATTTGTTTAATGTTGTATTAACATTTTGAAACAATAATCAAACAGTCGAATATGGTTGATGATATGTAACATTCGTTTAATATTAAACGAATGTCACGTATCAACAACCATATTCAACTGTTTGATTATTGTTTCAAAATTTTGTTACAACATCTGATGAATGTTGATACAACATCTGATAAATGTTGATACAACATCTGATGACTGTTGATACAACATCTGATGAATGTTGATACAACATCTAATAAATGTTGCTACAACATCTGATGAATGTTGCATATCAATAACCATATTCAACTGTTTGATTATTGTTTCAAAATGTTGATACAACATCTGATGAATGTTGATACAACATCTGATGAATGTTGATACAACATCTGATGAATGTTGATACAACATCTGATGAATGTTGATACAACATCTGATGAATGTTGATACAACATCTGATGAATGTTGATACAACATCTGATGAATGTTGATACAACATCTGATGAATGTTGATACAACATCTGATGAATGTTGATACAATATCTGATGAATGTTGCATATTAACAACCATATTCAACTGTTTGATTATTGTTTCAAAATGTTGATACAACATTTGATGAATATTGCATATCAACAAACCCTATAGTTCTATAGTTTTAACGTGGGATTTCACTGAAACTGAGATTTCTATTTGCATAAGCAGATGACACGTCAAATTGATTTGTTTATACTTCATTATGTGTCTGTCTGTATGAGATTTCAGCTTGAATTTAGCTGGATTCTACAGATTTAATGGGATTTAATGGGATCCCAAGGAATTTAATGAGATCTCATGAGATTTATTGGGATCCCATGGGATTTAATGGGATTTAATGGGATTTAATGGGATTTAATGGAATCCCATGGGATTTAATGGAATCTCATGGAATTTAGCAAGATTTCTGAGTGAATCCAGGCTGTGACTGCTAAATATATTAAATTAATTATCAAATTAATGTTATTTCAATAATAGCTTTAAATGATGTGTCATTATTGCATTTAAATGTTGTGTCAATGTTGCTAAAATGTTGTGTCATTGTTGCATTTAAATGTTGTGTCAATATTACATTTAAATGTTGTTTCAATGTTGCTAAAATGTTGGGTCATTGTTGCATTTAAATGTTGTGTCAATGTTGCTTAAATGTTGTGTCATTGTTGCATTTAAATGTTGTGTCAATGTTGCATTTAAATGTTGTGCCAATATTGCATTTAAATGTTGTGCCAATGTTGTGTTTGAATATTGAAAAAATGTTGATAAAAAATGACATTATTTCATTGAATCAACATTGTGTGTAAATGTTTTTTTAACATTTCCAGTGTTTTTAAAAAATATTTTCTGAATGTTGTTTAGATATTTTCTTGTTTCGTGGGTAGTTAAGGGTGTACGAATTTTAAGCTAACGTGGCTCCCAACGGAGAAGTTGTGCAAACTCGTTGCATACTACCGTTAATCTAATATTAACTTAAACATGTTACTTCACTTTACTATTACATAGAAGTGGTAAGAAATTCTATGTAATATTAACTTATAAACTGACTAATTTACAATTACACAGAAATGGCAGAAAGCACTTTAAATTGAGAGAAAAAGAATAGTTGTGCTTGTGCATCATGCGTGATGCCATTAGCCACTTCACACGAGAATCTGTTTAATATTAGCAAAGCCCTAAAGCAAAAGTTTGTAATATAGCTATTTCTATATAAACACTGGAAATTACACTGTAAAACTAGATAGCTTAAGTTAAGACACTTTAAGAGCCTAACAGTAGGCGGGTTCGAAAATGATTTTGCACTGAACGACCAGTGCAACTGATAGTGTAAATGTCAAGTTGCACGACTGACTTTTCGAGTTAAAATGTTGCTTATGCATTTACACTGGAATTTACACTGGAATTTACACTGGAATTTACACATAATTCACACAAATATGGCTGCCGTAATAAACAAACAAGCTGTACGGAGCAGTTATTTTTCAGCAAGCACATCATTCTTGCCTGCTTTTCTTTTACAAGAAAAGTAACATTAGATATTAACAATTAGTAACAAATAGTAACAATAGTAACAATTTTGAGAATCATGCACATTGTTACTACTTACATTCGAAGCGAGGATTCAAGATGGCGGCAAATACAACACTTTAAACGTCAAATTCCGTTGCACGTGCATTTGCACGACGAAAATGGGTCGTTTCCGTTTAAGACGGTTGCACGACGTTTACACGAATTAATTCGTGTAAACAACGTGCAAATTAAAATTTAAACGAGTTTAAACGTGGTTACACTCGTTTAAATGACTTTTCGAACCCGCCTACTGGTTCCATTTAATAGACATTTGGGTTAGTCACTGCAGAGTTCTAAATATAAGACAAAAAATTAATCGAACTGCTGCTAATGAATAGACATCCATCTATGGATTTTAGCAGTTTTCTGTCTATCCATTAACAGCAGTTTGATCCTGCTTTCTTTGTCTTATGTTTAGAACTGCCAATTTCGTACTCAAAAATAGTCACCTTGATTTTTAGGCTCCCAAACGACTATTAAATGAAACCAGTGTTTAGGTTCTTAAAGTGTCTTAACTTAAGCTATTATAAAGTGCCTGAAACAAAATTTAGACACCTAGATTTGCAGTGTAAGCAAAGTCCAATTAATGGTGATACTACTTGGAAAACATTGTTTTCTCAAAATACTTTGTTAATTTTCTGAAAACCCAAAAATGGTATTCCTCCAGTTCTAACGGCAAAGAAATAAAGGATTGAACTACTGAAACAACAAAGTAATCAAATATGGGTTTTATACTTTTTTTAACGACTGCTTAATGACCATTATACTTTATGGCTTTGAACAATACACTAAGCGCATTGGATCGCTGTCAATCAAAATGTACTATACACAGTAATTTCGGAAAGCTATGATAATTATCATTTTTAGAATAATTAATTTTTAAATTTAAAGACAATAGAACTTATTCCTCCCCCAAAAAAGGTAAAATTGCATTTGTTTGTTGTAGGTTCACGAATTATAAATCACAAATACTACAATTGTAAACATTAAAGAAATTATTGATATAATGTTTGCAGTGGCAAATTACTCCAGGTTTTGAATGTCAGTCACGCAACAGATTTCAACTTTAATGCGCGAATAAAGCATTCTTATATATAGTTGGCGTTTGGCTGAAATCACAAAAGAAATAGATATTCTTTATCGCACGTACAGTGCATATTAGTAAGTTAATAATGGCGCTGGGCGCGATATTCCATCGCTTTTATACTGACACGCCAAATGTGGGAGTGCAATATTGACAGTTCTTAACCACTAACGCCAAGTACAGATTTAGGAAAAGCAATAAATCCTTGACGCAATCCCTGATAACTTTATTTGCATTAAATAAATTAAACACAAAATCCTCAATGAATTCAGCTTAGTATTGGTAATAGAAAACTAAAGTTAATGATGAAACGAGTATAAAAAGCAGCATTGTAAAGCAAGCGCTGGTAATACTATTTCAAATGTCAGTAGTAAAACTTTAACTTTTTCAAAAAATGTAGCCGAAAACGTGTTGGGAATACCAATAACGTTCCTTATTAAATACATATATTTATGACAGTATAATTCTGTATAAATAGTTATGATTCATAGTTTTACCACATTTTTGGTACCTATACTCATGATTTATGCATCATTTGATATAGTTTCAACTCACATGTAATTTAAAAATTAACTTACTGCCCGTAAGAAATCCATATCGCTGCTAAGATGAAAGAATAAAGGCTGAATTAAAATAAAGACACAAATACATGAATAATTTAGATGTTCTTCAGTATACAGAGCACGTCTATCTATATGCAGATGTTTTCAATTGGCGGGGCTACGTTTGAGTTGTGTACATTAAATTCTTATTGCTGCCTAATTAGTTTTATACTTATTACTTATTAAACCATCATCAAATTATGTAAATATACATTTTTACCTAAAAAAGTTTTTGCTGTACTCAATCAACAAATCTTGTAAACAAAAAATCTAATAGCACAGATTCAAGCTATATAAACTCAGTGTCGAACCAGCGGTTTCCGTGATTGCTGGTCAGATGCATTAACCATTACGCTACCCGGGACTCCAAGCGAATCCAGCAGTGAAAGCCTTACTGTCACAATCAATAGTACTTGCTACGGTATACACTTAAAACATACTTAGTTCTAGGTACACCTTATAAACATAAAAATGTTTTATTATTTCTTTCGTTTAGTTGGTGTAAAACATTAGCTTAAAAGTGCATTTTTTAACATAAAAACCACACCCTGTTTTGCATTCACAGTAGGTGCATTCAATTTATACCGTTTCTCTTGTTTATGAGATGGCCAAAAATGCTTGCTATAAACCCCAAAAAAAACCCTCTGTCTTTGCTTATGATTATTTTGATTCTCTGTATACCGTTTATGAGTTATTTCCGGCATCTCATAAAGAAGAGAAACGGCATAAACCGTTGAAATTGAATGCACCTATTAATTTTAGAGTGTGCATTTATATATTCTAACACTAGTTAAAAGCAAATTGCAAGAAATGAATAAAGTTTAGTGGAAATAATTCATCATACGTCTTTTGTGCGTTTATATTACTAATCAATATAGACTGATTGATTGCCAGTTGATCGCTATTCATTTTTCAGTGCCATTACTTTTCATTACAGCACTTGATGCCATTGTGATTTGTCGTCTATTGCACATTTCACGAATTCTTTATTTCAAGTGTGATATATTTACCGTACCGCAGCGTTAATTTAGAGCGACGTACCTAATTTTTTTTAAACCTATTTTTCATAAAAAAGTTAGTTCGTGTTATTCTAACTTTTAAGTGTTTTTTGTCCCACATAAACACAAGGCAGTTCTAATTCAATACTACTGTGTTCTGCTTATTTTAACATTTACCATATAAATTGCTCCATCTCGTTTTAAAAAATAGCGACAAACTTTGCATATTGTTTGGGCTCGTGTCCAACAACAGTTTGAAAGTCTTTTATTAAAAACAATGCTAAACAGCCCAAGGTCCTCTCGTATTTAACTTGTGCGGAACTCGAGCTTATTGCTCATTGATGTAAATTGAAAAGTAAGCGAAAGGTAATAATTTCATATAAATTAAATCCCAAGTTGCTGTGGGCAGACTAAACATCCATCCGTATACTATGTATCCAATCAGTCTGGAAGCCTTTCGGTCATGAGGGCAACTAATCGATCGAAAGCAATCATTGGAGAATCTTCCCCTCCTCTTAGTATAAACCGTACGAAGAAAAAAAAAATAACTCAAGAATTTATATATGAAAACTATACCTCGAAACAGCCACATAAAACAATACCGATCCGGTAAAATCACATTGGACAAGTTAAGCAAAAGCCAAAGGTTATTTAAGAGATAAAGTAACAGCAGGTTTTTGCTGCGGCATTTCACCGCCATTTCGAAGTTATTACTGTCCGCAAAGATATAGAAAAAGTGAATAATAGTGTCTTTATTGTGAAGCAGTTATAAGCGAATAAAAATGATAGCAATTTCTTTATTGCTATATTGAAAACTATATCTTTAGTTGTTATCATTCTTCGCACGTCGTCACTATATCATCATTGAATTTTCTGAATTTTTTTCTACAGCTCATCACTAATGTAGGACTATTCTGAGATAAAAATAATAGGTAAAAATTTAGTTTATCGAATTCTCATTTTCTTAACTGTTCAAGTTATATTCTTCTTTATTGCTGATCAAACAAGCAATTGCTCTGACAGACATATCTAAATTAACTAAGTATTGACTCTTTTCCTCTTAAACAAAAAAAAAAAACTTCTTATTGGAAATCGATAAGTCTTAAAAAAACAGAGAAAAAAATTTACCGCTCTGATTAGAACTTGCACAGCAACAAAAGTTTTCGTTTTACTTAATTTGCTCAAATATTAAAACCACAAACATATTTAATGTTGTGTGTTCTTAAGCAGAAAAGCAAAAAATATGAGTAAACAGTCTCGATGAGTCTCCGAGAACAGTCCTTGGAATTCTCATACAGACGTCTGGACTTATATAGACCCATGAATCTTGCATGTTGTTTTCACAAGTTGAATTTCTCTTCTTGGAAATAAAATAACTCTACGACTGACTTTAAATGATTTAAACATAATTCAATGCATTTATAAATTAATAAAAACTAAGTTGCGTGACTGTGTTTGACCAACATTAATTAAAGTTGCTTTTAGCTCATAAGTCATAACCACAAAATAAATATAAAAAAATTGGTCAAGATTCTTGGCCATCTGGCCATCAAACTCTAAAGGCAATTAGTTTCTAGTTTTTTAGTACACAAAATGTTCTCTCCTATTGAAAAAAAACTTTCCAAATCTTTATTGGTACTTCAAGCCATCTGCTGCTGGACCAAAATCCTTTATGTCTCTTATTACTGTTCTTTGTATTGCTGACAGCTACTATTTTGATAGTTCTTTTTATGTTCTAAACTTCATAACATTAAACTAAAAAAGAGTGAAAAACATGAGAATATAATAAATTGCGGCACAACATACAAAAGTAAGTTTTAGTTCAAAACAACTGAACAAATGTTTCCTACCGGCAGACATTTCCTCCTATACTCCATAACTTTTTTCATACTTTATTTAAAAAAAAAACAAAAAACTTAATAACCATGAACTTACAGTGCTTCTTATCCAGGTAACACCAAACATTTGCAATGTTGCTGCATTGTTCCAAATGATACTTCTTCTAACATTGCTGCACTGTTGGCAACAGTGCAGCAATGTTAGAAGAAGTGTCATTTGGAACAATGCAGCAACATTATCAACGTTGCAGCAACATTTGGTGTTATCTGGGTACCTTGCTTTTTTAGTGCCGCTTTATGCTAGATTCCCACTTGGCAGAAACTAAGACAGAAAATTTTCTGCTGCAGAAAATTTTGAGAGAAAAGTATGTTTTTCTGTCGTTGATTCCCAC
>JH432222.1:158779-235518 GCA_000239455.1 Strigamia maritima
CACTGAAAAGTGGGCAAAAAAGTGCAGAAAAGTAGAATTTAAAAATGGATGCCAGCTAAGGAAGGCAATTTGTAAATGCAGCAGAAAATTTTCTGTTGGAATTTCTGCCAAGTGGGAACCAAGCATTATTCTCACAATTTCATGATGATTTCTTCATCCAAGAGAAACCTCTGCATCGTTTTGTGCACCTACACAATAGATGGATGACACGTGCAGTTGGCACATCCAATGACAACCTTCAAGCCTATAAACACTCAAGTCAAATTGATTATTTACATATAAACAATACTCGACGGTTTTTCTATTATAATGTTTTTCTATTTTTTCGTCTTCACACTAAATCAACATCAAAACAACTACGGAAAAAATTAAAGTAATTCGAAGATTGTGTGCAGAAAAAATTAAAAACATAAAATTTGATAATTTTTTTAAAAATGCTTTAAATAGAATATTTTCATAAATTGCAGAGAAAAGCACTAAGTACGAGTTCTTTTTCTTGCTTTGACATACAGCACGTTGTTTTGCTTTTTTCAAAGCTCCCGGCAGAAGATTAAATCAATGAAAAAATCAAATCAAACTTCCATACTAAAGTAGGCTACTCAAGTCAGTAGCTAAAGTACTACATTTAAAAATAATAAAAAAAAAAATTGAAATAATGATTTTTTTAAAATTAATAATTTACATGGCAAGACCTAATTTACCATATTTCGCCAATGGCAGCATCAAAATTGCTTTCTTTTTTTAGATTTTATTTTTAGCGCAACTGAAATATAAATTTAATTTTGTTTTTATCAATTCGTCCCGGTTTATTGAAATATACAAAATTCCTTTTTTTAGATCAGAATTTTGTGCCATTACAACAAGAAGAGATTATTGATTTACTCTTTACATAATTTAAAAAATTATTGATTAAATTTCCTCTTGCTTGCTTGAGTTTTCAGGTCCATTTTGATCAAAACAAAACCAAACCCAAACTAAACCAAATTACAAAATACCAATCAAATTGGTAAAATAAAAAAAAATCTATAAATACGCACGCGTTCAATTCAACTAATATAAAATCTGTTTTCACCGTCAAAATTTCCCCTTTCCATGGACTATTCCCATTGTGATGGAAGTCGAGTGGCAGAATTCCAAAACACTGGTCGATGCTCGGCATCGATTGGTCTTGGCTGGTCTAATCCGACAAACGCAGAAGGGGGAAGCCTGGTTGTGTCAAAGAATGCACGCGCTTTAATCCAATCAACAAGCAACTAATATGAAAGATGAAAACCACGCCCAACAACAAGGTGCATTTGGTCAAATGACTCAAACCAAATGTTTAAATCGTCAAAGAATGAGAAAAATTTAAAAAACAACAACCTTGTTTAGCATTTAACTAAATTTAGCATGACAATAAAACGTTACAAAGTCGAATTAGGTATATAACTAAATCTCCCTTGATTTCCTAAATTGGTCGGTTGTTGCCACATGTGTCTACTCGAGTCTCGAATGAGGAAGGAAGGGTTTAGAAACTTTGTCAAAGTCGACCTTCCGCATTACGTCACGAAACTTAAAATAGAACTGTGGATAAGAAATCAATGTTGCCACCCCTTTCAACACCTTCTGAGGACACATACTAGAAAGATCGATGGTTTACTTTTCGGGAAGGTGCTGAACTGATCGATATCGTATTTACAATTGTTGCGATAACATCTAAGCTATATTTTCGTGCTACGGTAATTACAATTTCAAGTGGGTTTTATTTAATGAGGCATTGCGCAGCTGCGATGAATTAGAGGAAATTTGATGTACGGAAAGTGAAAAAATAAGTATCAGTTTAAAAAATCAGTTGAAAAATTGAGAATAATGTACATTGTGCATCGTCATTTCCCCAGAGTACAACACGCGAGCAACGAGTGGCTCTTAATATAATCTTTTGTAGCGCAATCAATAAAGGAAGCCAGGCCCCCACGTGATACTGAAGAATGATGTCGAGTCAGTCATTTATCAAACGTTGTTTAATGATGAGCGTTGTCACCCAGGTGAAAAGGATGATTAGAAACGGTTTTTGGGAAGTCATTACAGTAATAAACACATTTTGAATCCCCACAACAAATTGCTTTTCAGTCAAACTTGACAATGGGCAGAGCCGGTTTCATTCGAGAAAGATCCAGCGCGTTGTTCCTTCAACCCCGTCCATCCATTCCATCGGTCGGCTGTCATAGCAACTATGGAATCATTACCACTCAGTTGACAGGGGATTTAGATAGCGTTATAAAAAGAGTCACCATCTAAATAATAATAATAATATAATAATAATAATAATAATAATAATAATAATAATAATAATAATAATTAAACTTCCGTCTTATGAATTAAGGTTAATTTAACTACACACAAATGTCGTGCTCATTCGTTATCTCTACCACACTAATGTAGTTGACGTCTGTAGAATAATTAACTGGAATTTAGTAGCAGTTGGTGCAAATTCAGATATCTTATTGTTTAAAAAATCGTCCACAGAAATTACTGGAGATAGGTTAGGTGAATTCTTAGAATGGATGGAGAAAAAATGGTGAGGTTTTTTATAATCTTACATCCTGTTGTTTACAAAAATCGTGTCCGTCCGTCCGTCATGGTGTCCGCAGAAATTATTGGGGATGGAGTTGTTGAGTGAATTGTTAGAAGAGGAAAGGGGGAGAAAAAGGGGGAAAAGGACGATGGGTAGGTGAGTGGATTTTATAAACTTACACCTTCATAACCTTACATTTTTATTATCTGACATTTTTATAATCTAACATTTCAAGAAGCTTACATTTCAATAACCCTACATTTCAATAACCTTACATTTCAATAACTTTACATTTCAAAAACCTTACATTTTTACCTTACAATGACCTCATTTTATGTCAATAACCTCACATTCTCAAAGCCGTACATTTTTGTAACCGGTGGGTGTGGATGGACATTTCAATTTTATTATCCTTTTTCATCGTAACGGGCCACAACTACACGTAGTTATGATGAACAAGTGTGAAAGTGGAAGATGTTTATTCTCTCCCCATTAAAACTGTCGCATTAGATGTTAAACTGCTCTTAAAACACAAAATACCAACAAGATTCGTAGGTTTTGCAACTACATAAAATATTTTTGTAACAAGCATTTTCTTATCCTAAAATTCCAGTCGCAACTTGCATAAAGCGGAAAATTTGAACCTGCACCTTCTCTTATGCTTAGTTCCCACTTGGCAGAAACTGCAGAAAATTTTGAGTGTAGAAAGCAGCAGTGTTTACAAATTGCCTTCCTTAGCTGGCATCCATTTTTAAATTCTACTTTTCTGCACTTTTTTGCCCACTTTTCAGTCCACAGGTGGGAACCAACCACAGAAAAACATACTTTTCTGCACTCAAAATTTTCTGTCCGAGTTTCTGCCAAGTGGGAACCTAGCATTATGCTTCTAATATTACATAAAAGCAGAAACTGCTATGCTATAAAGGTGTGCAAACCATACAAATCTCAATACCAGAAGTCAAAACTAACATTTTGTCCAATTTGATTGCCATAGCTTCCAGTTGCTTGGCTCATTATTCAATATTCGCGGCATCAACTGAATATTTCAGCAGCCTGGAAAGTTCAACAACACCACTTCAGAAAAATGCTTCCATCCCTTTACTATGTATTCCTTGCATGAACAATCCAGTGGTACCTAAATACATGTATGAAGTTATTTTCCAAAACATTTTGTTTTTAAATCTCTCGATCGGTTGCAACCAGGCCACTGATGGTCCAACTAAACAATCAAAATTTGTTGGTAGCAAAAATTTTATTTTAATGCTTGTAAATATTTATGATTTGAGTCAACTAAGTGAGCAAGAAAATCACACAAAGCAATTAATGTAGACCTTTTATTGAATACATTTATTTTTGGAGCTCAAAACTGATGGCTTGCCTGCTGTGCCAAACCCTCTTGTAGTTGTCACCGACCCTGGTTAAAATCAGTCACAATTAGTCACAATAAGTTCTGGATAACAATAAATTCTGGAAAATAAAAACGTTGAACTTCGGTCTCTGACCAAACAAAATTTATACAGACTCTGAAACAATTGCACAATTCCGTGCACCATCAAAAGCGGAAAAAATTCTGACAGTTTCTAACAAATTTTTATGTGTACCGCCCAGACGAAAATTTTCCACGCTTTAATATTTTTTCTTGCCATTCCACGCAATAGCGTTGTGCATGCCCACGTTAACTGCAAAAACCATAACAAAGCAAACTACTATAAAAATTTTAGTTTTTAGTGAATGTTTGAGTAAAACAACTGCAATTGTTAAGCTGTCATTGATAACATGCGAATGCCGTCCTTTATTTAAAAGTAAAAAAAGAGCTTGTCGCTTTTCAAGTGGCAGCCATTGTCAGTTGAAAATTTAATGTTAAGAGTCTAACAAAAACGTGGCTTGTAGCTGTCACAACTTTTTATTGCGCATGCTCATAACGGATTGCGATAATGCAATAATACGCGCCACGCAGCGACATCGAGTGACATAACCTTGGAGTAAAGAGTAGGAGTGAAAAAACTGCAACTAGGCTAGAAGTTGGCACTTCATGCTCAAATAAATTAGTTCCTGGTTGCCGAAGCAGCCATGTTGCAAGCTAAATTGCATCCATTTGTTACCAAAATGATTCAAGATGGTCTGATGGTTGCTTCTTGCATGGGGTTATCAGGGACAGACGGGCCACAAGGCCCTAAATACCATTAGCCTACTTTACTGGTTATTCTGACGTTTTGCAATCGTGTTTAATATTTTTTTTCTTGCATGTCTGAAAAGAGTCCGTTGATGTTGATAGCGCATTGGAAAAGTTACTTTCTAGTTTCTACTCATATTTCTGCCACCTTACTCCTTGACACGTGCAAGATAGCGGCCTCAAGTATGGTTATCACCGTATACATACTTTTTTTGGTTTTTGTGTTTATTTTTACCTATTATTTGGTTTTTTTTGTCACTAGGTGCGTTCAATTTGATTTAGATAAATTAACTTAGTTGACTTAACTGCTAAGTTGACTTAAACTCATTATATGTGACGTTTTGGACGTCATAGTTAAGGCAAATGACTCGCTTAAGGTAATTAATCTCACTTAAATTGCGTTCAATATTGCCTGAATACAATTCTTAAGTGTGTAGTTGACTTAAAGTGACAGGATATGATGTATTTGACGTCATATTCATCTAAAACCTCCTACTTTAGACATCTTAACTTAAGATACGAATTGGGTAACTTAAGTTAAGATGTCTAAAGTAGGAGGTTTTAGATGAATATGACGTCAAATACATCATATCCTGTCACTGTAAGTCAACTACACACTTAAGAATTTTATTCAGGCAATATTGAACGCAATTTAAGTGAGATTAATTACCTTAAGCGAGTCATTTGTCTTAACTATGACGTCCAAAACGTCACTTGTAATGAGTTTAAGTCAACTTAGCAGTTAAGTCAACTAAGTTAATTTATCTAAATCAAATTGAACACACCTTATATTTTTTTCTTTAAAAAAATCAACTTTTTCTTGCCAAGAATAAATGACTTTCGTTCACGATGTCACCAAGGTGGAAAATTGTTGCATCATTAGTTCTAATACGGACGCACTTAAAGAGTTTTAAATGTGTTTCAAAGAGAAAATTGTGCGAAGTTTGAAATCAAGTTTGGACGCCATTTTGAATTAATAACAAGCTCGCTTTAGTACATCAGATTAGATCTCTACACGAGACGCTTCACTTAAAGAAGGGTTGCGCAAACTAACTTATTAAATTAAAATCCTATGGTCATCTTATACGACTTTAAAAGCAGAATAATTTAATTTATAAATTGTAACTATACCTAAAATAAAAAAATCTTACTTTATGGTTTGATTATAATTTTCAAGATAGAATTTAAAAGTAATTGAAAGAAGAAAAAAATAGAAGGCACCAAATACTTAACGCTTATAATAGAAAACAGAAGAAACAGATAAGAGGTTTGGAACACAGTAGAAAAAACAAAGAAAAGGCATAAAAACGCTGGCGAAGTATAAAAAAACAAAAACGAAGGAAGGAAAAAAAACTATAATGGCGGAATGGTGCATTGCTTTTGGTCGTAATACGAAGGGTGGATTTAGTTGCCGTCTTGCAGAGAGAGGGTTAAATGGAAAGAGCCAAACATCATTTCAAAATAACTTGGCTTTATTCCAAAATTCGATTCCTCAAGCAGAGCCAATTGAAAAAAGTAGGGATAAAAAAGCACAAGTCCTGGAGTGATTAAACAATTTCACATACGGTAACAATATTTTATACCACACATTTGCAGTTGACAAATACGGAATGAAGATTGTAGAGATGCATCAAAATACGATGATTCAAAGGGAAATTGTTGTTGACATTTAAATTGGCTGCAATTTTTTCTATTTCCTCCAATTGTTTCATAAATGCAGTTTACAGCCTCTTATCCGTCCCTCTGCTGCTTCATCGAAGAATAAAGATAAATTGCAACAGATTTACTTAAATCTGCCCCTTGTGAATAGCTTGTTTATCTCACAACTCGTTTCCAAGAGATATGTGGGATAAATTAGAGAGAAGTAAATTTTGCCAGTTTATTCACCTCTGATGAATGTGAAATAAGAAATGAGGACAGATATCTAAATCTAGTGGACAGATTTGATAGACATTCATATGGGTGAGTCTCGTCTTGCTAATTATCACTGGTGAACCCTGATGGGTGGTGTTGGTCGTTGCTGAATGTAATTTTAGCCACTTATTTAAATTTATCGTTTCGAGTCTGCTGTCGTTGCTAAAAATAACCGAAGGATCTGCAACGTGTCTACGCAAAAGACCATTACAACACATCTAAATAAACATTTAGTAATTGAAAAAAAGAGAAGAAAACACTGTTCGCGACTAAACACTTAAATTGAAAGCAATGCTTTGTGTAACAAATGAAGTGTTTACAATATTCGAACACGCTAAATCTTACATGTCAACATCACACATCCATTTTAAATCACATAATCTCCCATGTATAAACATGCGTAGTCATCCATTATTTGACCATTTTTATACAGGAAAAAAAAATTAATATCCAAAAATAGATCTAACGTCAGACAATTTTCAAGTTTTCAATTTCATTCAAATTCAAATGTGTAAGCAGATTAGAAAATTGTAATCTTGAAATGCAGAATTTAAAATTAACTTTTTTTAAAAAAATAAAACAAATTATATTCCTTATAGAAAATTCAATTTTACAATCTTCACATTTGCAGGCAATGAACGTTTTTCTTTTTAATAGACATATGCATTATTTGCCCGCCTAAGTTTAAGCGCAGGATTTGCACATTTTTCAACTGGTAAATGACGTTGCTATAGAAACTCGTTTGTGTGAAAAGAAATAATTATTTTCTTTTTTGGAAAAAAAAAAAAAAAAAAAAAATTCAATTAATACAGAAATTACTTTGCAATCATCTAACTAACTAAATAAAAATGTGGTGTAATAAAAAAATCCAAATAAATAAATATTTAGTAGATACCAGTTTATGTGACAAATGTTGTCTAACAGTTCCACAGTTGTCACTTTTCCCAGATAGATTCGAACATTGCACTCAAAGTTGTGTTTATTCTCTTAAGAAAAGACATTAATTTCTCTCATTTAGGAAAGTTCTTCGTCAATTGCAATCATTTACTTTCATTACTCTTACCAAACCATTAAAAATAAATTTGTCTTTGTCGATAAATATCAAAATGATGAATACGGCACGAGTACTTAACATTGAAGAAAACCGCAGGGATTAAAATTCCTTTCAACGCAGCAAAATGAATTAGGGCAATTTCAAAGACACAAATGGATTCGCCAAAGTAACAAAAACAAAACTTCTAATTCCGTAAAACCAAACTGAAATGGAATAAAATGGCAACAACTAACTGATAAATCCATTTCAGTCGACTCAGCAATTTCCAGTCCCAGAGGTTGCCTGTTTGTTTACATTTGCTCTGTGTTCAGGTAATTTATCTACCTAAATCACTTATACTTCCATTCCTGTATAGCAAGCTAGACGTAAATGAATGAACTGTTTACTTAGAACAACACTCATGCGTTATAGCCTCTTTAGGGAGTTGTAATCAAATTAGAAAATTAAGGTTTAAACTCCAGCAAACGCAAAACAAAGCATCACATATCAACTTTGTTGGCGCTGCAAATTTGTTAATCAAATTACTCGCAAATTTCTGTAACGTTTTAGTCAAGTTCAAACTACGAATACTTTAAGATATAAAAAGACAAAAAAAATTTAGAGGAAACTGTTCCCATAAATACTTAAGAACGTTTCACACCGCCATAAAGATAGAAACTAGATGCCCTGCAATGTATACTCAATGCACTAGCTGTGCATGTAATTTGACAAACTTATGCATTAGTCCACATCTGCTTTATCCCCCTGATGCAGAAAAATAAAATTAATATTATAGCTTAACTAAGTGCTGTGTTGTCCATGGAAAACAAAAACATGCAGCAAAAATAAGTACTTGGTAAACAAATAAAGTATTTAAATATAAGAGGAAATGTTTCAAGTAATGATGTGTAGAAAAGCAATTTCCACAGAGAATTTCTATGGCGAAGTAATAAAGAAAGTAGACACGAGACGTTGTTTTCATTTGACTGAACAAAATGCCATCTTTTCTATATGGAAAACATTCGAGCTTTTTATGTTGGACAAAAGTCACAAACAAAGCACGTTGGAAACCACGAACCGTTTGCTTTTAAATTGATTCTTGTCACATATAGCATGGGAAAAAGAAATAGAATCTTCACTACAGTATTTTTCTGTACTCTCGACATGTGTTTGGGTAATCAATAAACGCAGCCAAATGTCACGGATACGAATGATACCCTTTTCAAACAACTCACTGAAACTAATCAATATAGTTTTGGTTTGCCAACAAAAATATGAGATTCTGTCATTCACGTTTATCGACGATAAAAGCTTTAGAAAAAATTAAATTCCTTAATCTCCTGATCTGTATAGATTCAATCATAACCACGGCATTCAATTTTCTTAAAGTAAAGTTTATGATTACAAAATGTGGATAGAAGTCAGTTTCTACTTCTAGAATCTAGATATCTGGCGTTTAATATTTACAATACTGAAGAAATTTACAATCATAAAAAATAAAAAGATAGAAATTTTATAAATCTAGTCAGCATTTCGAGATTCGTGATAAAAATGTTGAAATCGATTTTTTTTTCCCGTCTCATTAAAATCAATAGAAATTTTCGATTTTTTTTTAAATTTTTGTCACGAACCTCGAAATTTCAATCGATCATTAGATTTTTTTATACCATTTCATTTGTATGTGAAGCCAGTACAATAATTCATCTAAAATTGGTATATAACTATTTTTAGCAAAAAATCTCATATGGCAAAAAATACCCAGATTTACCGGCTATATGATATCATCAAAATCCATACTAAGGAAACTGAGGCGCGTAAACGCTTTCACGGCAAACTTATTCCAACAATCCATAAACAAAATTAAAATTTAGGCTTAATTGGATACTACGGGCAATTTAACGTAAGTGAAATTAGAAAATTGAGACGGCAAAAGAAAAAATAAGCGGCGATTTTCTAAAACGGTAAATATCCCTTTAATATTTTATTAAAATCGATATCAACAAAAATTTTAAAATTGAGAAATCTTGAAAATATCTCGAGGTGCATACTCGGGTGCACGTCACATTCATTTCGTTTTGATGATAATCAAATTTGTCAACACCCTAAAAAACTGTAAAAGGATATAATACAGCAACAACCAAAACCTTTTTTATAGACCGTTTTTTAGCCTTTTGTTTCCCCAGCCCGATGATGATGTGGACAACATGTTATTCATTCGCGGCAGCGTCAGATGCTAACTAAGCTTTGGTTGTGTGTTGCTGTCATGGACTTGACTCTTCACATTGACTAGTCTTTAACACTTCTCCATACCCACTTCCTCCCTTGTCCCTAAGGCTTTGCATCACATGTCATTACTAGCTCGCTCTTTCTCGCTCTACAAGGCACACAGGGGATAGGCATGGGGATAATTGGATTGATATTCAACCTCTGGGCTAAGGAAAAATTATGAGGCGCTTGTTCCCAGTGTCACGTGAGATATATATATATATTTATTGTAGATATAAAAAGCTAAAAGTTTTAGATGTAGCTATTTTTTTGACATGTGGTAGCTACTGTAGCTAAAGTATCACGTTTGACAAGTGTTATCATGACGTTCAGATTAATTCAATATTTTTTTTTTTAAATATGGTTGATTGACAGATCATCTCCTCACATGCTAAATTATCTACATTTGAACTTAAAAAACGTTTGAATTTTGTTACAAAATATTGAGTTTAATGTTGGTTTTAAAAAATGTAAAATTGATAAAAGATTTTCTAATATTTCAACAGCTTCGCGCTTCAATCTAAAAAAATTCTGTAATGGCAAAAAAACAAAACACAGCGTGATGTTAGAACGCGAGTAAAACGCATCAATCTTGTCACAGATTGACAGTCCCATAATTTCAATTAGAAAATCTCGCCACTCTTTAGTCCACCCGAATCCAAACTATCAACAAGAGTACAATTAACTCAACTAGCCAATCATGTTGACATTGCGAAAGCTGCGTGAAAACTTTTCCTTCTTTACATGATAGTACTTTACCCCATAGGGAGAATAGACAGAGGTTAATGAAGTGTAATGACCCCAGTTACACATGTTTTTCTCTTTTATTCAATTCCAAACCACAAATTATGAGATATCCTCTTTTATATGAATTTTCAATGCAAATGACGCAAACCCAAAATCTTAATGCACTGGAGCTGTTGGTGACACTGCAGGGGACAAGATAACAATAGGGTCTATGAGCAATGGGAGTATACGTGTGAAGTCAGCCAAGCTTATCGAATTCTCGTGGGTCCCTATGGACATTCTATAATACCACTTTTCGCAAACAACGTTTTATCAAACCAAATGTTGACTCGGGATTTACTAATGTTGTCATTAAAATACCGAATTAAGTGATAATCCTCAATGCCGTGCTTTAAAGAATACATTTGCAAATTATTGATCCAGGTTGCTTTTAAAGGTTATCAATTATTTAAAAAAACTAAAAAACATTTAAAATGTGGAAAAAATAATAAAAATACATAAATTTAATAATATTTCATACAAAATTTAAGCAAATTACCGCAGGGAAAGCATCTACAAAATGTTAGAAAATATCGACGAGAATAACGAAATTACTAACCATGTAAAATTAATTACAAAATAAAACAAAGTAATGTAAACAATTTGTTTCAGTATGTATACAGAAACAAAAATATTTACTTAAGCGTTTAATAATGCAGCTATAAAAACAAGAAGCAGAATTATAGCATAGATGAGAATCACTGATCAAAATAGTTGCAGACAATAGCTGTTTAGAGACCCCAAAACTGTTCAATGGATGATTAAGGACATATTAAAGCAGTTGGAAACCAAGCCCCTGGGGTGACATGAGTTTACAGCTCTTTGATGGTGAAATGAATAGTCCTCTAAACATCAAAATCATGACGAACTTTTTAACGTCCCCATTTAAAGTCACTTTAAATTATTGCTTGTACTTGAATTATTTTTAATTTCGCATTAAAAAAAGAAGAAAAAAAAAACTTGGCTTAATTATCAATTTTCGGTAAACTTAAAAGAAATAACGGGATCCAATTTTTTTTTCTGTTTAAGTAATGTTTACTTTGTAATTTTTTGCTTCAAATAAAATTTTAAAAAAAATCCTCAGTTTAATTTTAGATGAAAAAGTTTATGGGAAAAAATTACAAAGTTATGAGTACATAGCGGGGGTTAAAATAACAAAATGAAATCTCATATATAACGAATTTAGTTTTCTTTTTGGATAAGTGCCTAGAATAACTACACAAAATGTCTCCTTGTTTCACTTAGTAAGCAGTTAAAAAAGCATGCGGAAAAGCAAATACCATCAAGAGAAAAACACTTCAGGTAAAGTTTTCAACTTGTATACGATGTACTTAAAGAGTTTATACATAAATTAAAGTTAAATGTATTACACACAATGAACAAATTACACAAAGCTTTTATTATGCCTTTTTTTTATCGTATATTAAACGGTTTACGAAGATGTAAACAACATTTTAAAAAAAGTTGCTGCTTTTAATAAAACTCCGGTTTATTCTAGGCGCTGAAAAATTTGCACCTGCGAGGAATATGGAGTGAAAGAGGGTTTAATTCCCACACAAACTAAATATAAACCGTTCCATCTTTTTAGCCAAGGCACCACATTCCGAGACTCAGTAAAAAAAAATTCATTTTTAGAGTCAAGGTTTAAATAGACTCTCTCTCCGGCAGAGCCAATTACATTTTAAAAATTCGCCCTACTATACCGCCTTATTTTTTAAAATCTTTTACGATATTATAAATTTATAATATTTCAAAAAATTAACTTTTAATTCTATTATTCTTGTTAATTGAGTATTAGTGGTGCAAATACAATCTTCGGGAAGTTATTGAACAACTTTAGCAACTTAAAACCACCGTATATGGTATCAATTTGATCCATAATTGATTTTAGAACTAAAGTTTTATCATTTTTGAAATTAAGCCATGAAAATTAATCAAGTGCAACTCGATAACTACATGTCAGATCATTTTCCACCTCATCAGGAATTCTTTTAAATATTTTATGCTCCAATGGGATTCAGAGAAATTAAGTGCCTACATTTAAAATTTTAAAAAAACAACAACAATACGTACTCAGAAATATGCAACAACCAAACAGAAAATTCGGTAAAAACGGAATAAAAAATTCCCAATATTACAGTTTTTCTTTTAACCTGAGAATTTGCATAATCAAATTTCACCACCATGTTTTCTCAAAATAAATTCATCATGAAATTTCCACCAATGAAAAAGCATCTAAATGCCTTAACTAATTTTAAAATGTAGATTTCTTGTTAAATACATCAATCTCAGCGATTAGTTATAATCACCATCTTGACACGTATATTAAAGTGTGTGAGCAACCTGATGATAATTACAGCGGGCTTGATAGCAATTTCCTCTGGTTTCTTGTTCAAATCTCGTTAAGTCTGCCATCAGATCTTCTTCGTACCCTCGTAATGTTTTCAAACACACTCCTGGAGTTCAAGAAGCAGAAAAAAAAACAACTCATGAATAAAACGTATCCATTTCATCATCATACCCTATACTCGCTTTCCGCCATTACACGCCCACGTATTTACATTCAACTCATTCATTTTTCAATTCCTACAGTCTTTACATATAATTTGTGAAACCCATGTTATGATAATAAATAATGTCAGTTTAAATTTTAATTTTACACAGACTGAGAGAATTCATGATCAAAATGGGGCATTGTTTTTCACATAAGCACTATAAAAATTTAATTAAACAATTTTTTTATTCAACCAACAATTATAACCTCACATATAATCTTTTTAAGATGCAAGTAAAAATACTGTAGGTAAAAATTCATAATTTCTCAAATTATTATTCAATCAAAAAAAAAATTTCACTTAACTTTTTTTTTTTACTTTGACTACATAAAACAATAATCGTTTCCAATTTCCATTCGTTTTCTTTCTTTTTTCCCTTAATCAAAAATAAGGGAAACATTTCATTTCCATATATCGATTCTCAAATAAAAAATAAAAAAGAAATAAAAATTTAAAAAAAATTCACAGCCATCTTGAACAACTATCAAGGAAAAAAGTGAAAGGGCGGAGAAAGACAGCAAAAAGGTCAGAGAGAACGATTTTAAATTGCCCTAAATTTAAGAAGACAAAAAAATGTCGAAAAATAAAGCTTTTACACACATATATAAGAGAAAAAACAATTATCAAACACAAACACAACATAAAAAATAAATTATAGCTTGTAGGATAAAAAAACGGAGCAAAAAAATGATAAAAATTCACATGTATACTTGAAATTTAATCAAATCAACTGGGAATTTTTTCCCGTGGCAACAAATGAAATTTTCCTGCTTGTCTATTTTTAGTGGACGTATCGTCTTTCAAGTCACCGCCCCGTTTCTCACCTGAAATTGTCTGATTGACGTCATGGCAAAGTATGGATTCAATTTCTCTAAATTTAAAACTTCCATACAATTGTCCAATTCAGGAAACTAGGCAACAACAACAACTTAAACTTTGATCTTCAGTTACATCGCTTTCAGCCTAACTCAAAGGGACCTCTTTCAAGCAGCCGAAATTAAAAAAATCCAATAAAAAATAAAATGAGACAGTTGAAGTAAAGCAAACTGTCGACTTTTCTTTACTAAGTGCAGGAGATAATTTTTTTTTTTTACTATCGTTTGTTTATATTTACATATATTTATCACTTGCTCAACAAACAATTAACTCCTGAATTATTTATAATTCTATTCAGTGAACAACAGGTAAACACAGTTCACACGAGCAAACAGTAAAAAAATTACACAGCATTCAAATTAATCAAAATTCCTAACATTATAACATTTCTTCTATATCTTTTCTATATAATTACTATTTTTGTTAAAATTTACTTTATATTATTTACTTATTTATTTCTTTTAAAAAGAATTGTTCTTGCATATCGGTTCTCTCATAAGTATACCGATCAGCATACATTTCATTTCCCCAAATTTTGATGCTGAAAATCTCTTACTCTTTGCCGTTTGAAAGTTAAAACAATTAGACACGTCAAACTTACTGACAGATGACGCCAAAGGAAAAGTGGGGAAATGTTTTTTGGTAGAGAGGAAAAAGGGAATAAACGTATTTTGTTTGTTTTAAAATGTCCTTTTCGTCCTTTTCGTCCTTTTCGTCCCTTTTCATTGATTCACTCCTTTCCTTTCCTTTCTTTTCCTTTCCATGTGAAGCAAAATTTGACTGATCTGCATCTGCGTCATCTGCATCCATCGATTAAGCGGCAGTTTTTGTTTGTTTAATCTTTAGCGTACCGATTATGGACAACGGCTTCAGAAGAGCGGTAATTGGTGGTCCTGGTGCAAGTCAGGTCCAGATCGTCGTCAGTACTCTTAAAATACAGACAACACCTACAAAACACACTTTGGATCGTCTCTTTGAAGGCGTAGCGGAAATCTCGGTTGAAGTAGGCGTAAATGATAGGATTGATGGCGGAATTGAAGTATCCTATCCAAAAGAGCACGGGCACAACAATGTCAGGCAGGTGACAGTTTTCTTCGCCACACAGAAAAAAATCAAGTACCACAAAAAGAAGGGTAACCAGCAAAGAATGAACATGCCCATGATGATTCCTAAAGTCTTAGCCGCTTTGCGCTCCCGCTTCATCTTACTCATGTTCCTCTTGGTAGGGGTGGACGGGTCGTTGTCATGGTCCATGTCCTCGGGGTCACTAGGGATGGAGTTCTTGTTCTGCAGCATAACTGGACCTGGTCCATACGTTTTATACATGAATTTCTCTTGTCGAGAAGCTTCGATATAGATCCTACGGTAAGTGAAGAGCATTATTACTCCTGGAATCCAGAAACTGATGCTGGACGAGATGACGGCGTACGGTCTGTTGACAACGAACTCGCAGATCGTGGGGTCGGCTAGACGCCGCTTCATCGACGCTTCGGTCGCATACCAGCCCATGAAAATGGGGATGAACGAGATGATGGCAGCCGACACCCAAACTATGACCAACATGATAAAAACCCGTTTGCCAGTCATTTTGAGAGGGTACTCCAGAGGTTTGATGATGGCGTAGTAGCGGTCGACCGAGATACAACATAGATGCATGATGGACGCCGTGCTAAAGAACACGTCGAACGTATTCCAGAAATCACACGCTATCGGCCCGAAAATCCATTCGCCGAGAAGTTCATAGCTCGCGTTGAAACTCATGGCTAAAAGAGCGACTAACAGATCGGCACATGCTAAGGAAACTACAAAAAAATTTGTAATCACACGCAGTCGTTCGTGTCTGATCACACTTAGGATGACCAAAAGGTTGCCAAACACAGCTGACACTATGATAAATCCCATAATAAAAGACCTGATCACCAGGACTAACATTTCGTTCCATCTTTCGTCACTAGCGTCTCCTACCTCTAAACTGCCGTTTGTTGAACGAGTAATATTGTCCGCACTTGCGTCTGGATCCCCCGAGCCCATAGGGCTCACCGTCGGATCCACCATGGTCCGATCTCAACGCTGGTCCATCATCGACTGAGCCATGCACTGCGCCGTGTTCACGTCATGAGCACCGCGGCATTGTGGGAGCTTCTGCGGCACAGGCAAGTTCGATCGACCGAACTCAGGGAGGGGAAGCTAGACACAGAAAGCGAGAAAACATCGATATTAAGAGACAACAACAACAACAGTTTTCGCATTTTCTCTTTTAAACACATCAAATTGTCCTCACACATTTTTCACATAAAGAAACATAACATTCGAAACATCGTTTTAAAAAATTTACAATTTTAAACCGTAAATTTAAAATAATGATGTATAATAAAAACATTTTTTTTTTTCAAAAAAAGAAGACAAACAATGACCAAGCGTTTAATTAAAAATAACACAATTCTCACTTGTGCTTTCATATCCGGCCTAAGATCTCAACTAACCGGAAACCAAGCGTGCTAGTCCAGAATGATTTCTCATTTCACCCTCTGCGTGCAGTTCCGTTTTCCAATTTCCCTTTACCCCGACTTTTATTACCTGCGATTAGATGAAATTCCTCTAAAGATGAAGAATATACACAAGCATACACATCGAAAATTCCCATGTTTCAATCTTACTTTATACTACGGTACTGGTTTACAATTTATTCCAGAATTGAAATCAACTTTCCACCCTTGTCAGTAGTACATTACAGAGATAAAAGCAAAACAAAAAATAATAAAACACAATGTAGAAATAGATAATATTTATCAAACCCACATGAGGATTAGATAATACGATAACAAGTTTAAACTCAAAAATTTTTTTCAGGAAACAAAAGTTATCGAAATCAAAACATTTGTTTCTAACAAATATTTTCTCGCAGAACAGTAGAAAAGAAATTATTCAACATTTATACAGTCAATGCATCAACGGTTTGTTCGCGCCGATAACAAATCAGCTATGGCGGATCAAATGTCACGTGATTGTTTCACACAAGCCTACTTGATCCAAGAGATATTTTATTTGATAGAAAAATTTCTGCCCCGTACGTTTGATCAATACGCCACAACCACAAACACTTAATGCTGCTGCAGCACAAGTTGGGTCACATTAACATTGAAAAATAAAAATTTATTTTCCAAGTGTCAAATAAGATTAGAATAAAATAAGTATAGTGGCCATAATATATTTAAGCTAAACCTACATTTTTTTAATTTTATATTCAGCTAAGTAATGTTTGTAAGGTTCGCAACTGCTAATGCCACTAAGTAGTAAGTACATCTATGGGTGTGTTTTAAACAGTGATGAGGCACACGTGACTATTTTTAGATCAAGAATGATAAACAATTAACAGTTGTTCCAATTTATTGCCTACATTTTTTATCTTCAATTCCCAAAAAAATGTAACGCTATTTGTATATGCACTCAAAACATGGTCGAAGTCTAAATTAGAAAACACATGATGATGATGATGATGAGCTAACTGATACACTAATTTAAGTTGAGTTGAAGCGATAAAAGTTTATCGTATAAATTAAATTACGGCAAAACAAATTAATAGGTAAAATAATTAAAAATATTAAATGTTGATAAAAACGAGAACAATGTAACCAACCATACTTATCGAAGTTAACATGCAGTAGGAAAAACGAGCAAAAAGGTTATCATGGTTTATAAAATCGATTAGCATACGATTTATTTGATAATAAAGCCATGTCACTTCAAATATCGGTATGTAACTCATTCAGTTGTCTGAAAATAACCACTATCATTTGATTGAATTGATGCTGCCAACCTATAAAAGCTCATATATACTAAATACTTTTTTCGATATTCGATATATATAAAAAGATTTCTTTTTTAAAAATTTCTTGCCAAAAGTTTATTATTAAGTTTGGAAGAATCCTGAAATGGAGTTTTACTCCATTTTTATCGAAATTAAACTGCACAATCTGTTAATTGCAATCAAATTTATGCATTATTAATGTATTAGACTGTAATTGCAAAATTTGCCGTTGCCCTTGAATTCAAAATTTAATGGACGGGAATAATAAATATAATGTACAAGTTTAATATTCTATGCTATATAAGTGCGAGTGCAATATGTTAATAAATTCCAAACATTAAATTTATTTTTATTTCATTTTCAAACAACCAAATGGCACCATGAGTTTCTGCACATAAATACTTTTAAGTTCAAAATTATTATCCGAGACCTTACAAACAATACCCTATTGTCAGAAGCACTAAACCATATTATTAGGCTGTAACTAAAACTCCAACCCAGCATTTTCTGTAATTTATTCTTCGCTCAATAACACTACTATATTCCAATCTTACATTTTATCAACAAATATTTATTCAAATTTTAAAACAAATATGCAATTTATTCCTAGCCAATTTGGAAACTAAATAAATAATAACACCATCTTGAAAATTGTATAAAACTACAAGAACCAATCTCGTTCTTTATTTTTTCAAATTAAAAACCCTACAAAACAACAATTATTTTGAAAATTGAACTTAAACTACAAATAGAAAGAAAAAAAATATTTTTCTTTGATGTGGATATTATTTCACAAATAAAAGTCTCAGACGAAAACCATTTAATTTATATTAAATGAGCAATAAGGCTGCTGATAGCCAATGTTCAATTTATCAATATAAATGTCCTCGGACAACTGTCAGTTTCGACAACCAAACGCTAGCACCACTTATATTTCAAGAGTTACACCAATTGCAAATTTCAACATCTATTTAATCCTTTCACTTTCTAAAATGCAAATTTTGTGATTAAAATATATTAATTTTTTAAATCTTCCAGAAAATGTCTTGTTTACTTTTGATTTCCGCTTTTAGAAATGTATATAAAAAGTGAATAAACCATAAAAATCAATGAGATGTAAGGCAACCGAGTAAACAAACTGTCAACTGATATTCGACGAAAAATAATCCTATGGATACAAAATGGCGTCTTAAATTGATCCTAGAAACTCCAACTCATCTGTTTTCACTTGAGAATGTGCAAATGAATACTGCATTTGAATTACGAATGAAAAATTGAAAAAGTGGGCGTTCCTTTCTCTCATTCCACATCCAACCTTTTTGTCCCACACCCACTTAAATTGATCAAGACTAAGGTTTATTAGATGCCAAAAAAAGAAAGAAAAATTAATTTGGATAATTGATAAAAACTTGATTTTTTTCCCTTTTTTGTTATTATTTCTATAGTTTAACCATTGCTTACGTTTTAAATCCAATTCTGTGTGGAAATGTTTTGCTATCAAGTGAAAAACAGCGCACTAACTCACTGATGCAGCTGCATTGTCTGCCCACACGTTTTCCATCGCAGCAGTGTGCATTATGACCTCATTATAACAACCTCTTAAAAAGATGTATTTTTTGTTAGTTTAGAGCTAGTCAATGACGATTTAATGTTTGCAAATACTTTATAAGCAAATTAAAAACCAGTTAAACAATTCTGTGTAAATTGTTTTATTTATTTATTTATTTATTTATTTATTTATTTATTTATTTATTTATTTATTTAAATATTTCCACGGTAAACAATTAACCAATTTTATCAAAAATTAAATTAATCAGCTTGCGCAAACCGGAAACCACATTCACAAATTTAACTATGATATTTTTATAATTAAAAAAAAAACACATATATGCCGGAATACATTTAATCATTTATATTTTGCCTTCAACTTCCCGTAATAATAAAAATAAATTTAAATTATTCATTACATAAAGTTTTTTTTTTCAAAGTCGTTTAAAATGTCTATCTTTATTTATTTATAATTGAACTAAGATCCTTTTGTGTACATGCATTCGATACACAAATCAGGCTTAGTCATAATACAATACTTGAACAATCATGATGTCACATGACCTTGTCATAGAATCCAAAGTGGTTACTGCATTAGAGGCTTTCCTAATAAGAACACTCTGCACTTCGACCTTCAAAGTCCACTCACATTTTTATTACGTCATCACTCGAGTTATTACTTTCTTTCAATAAGAAAGAAATTATTTAAATTAACTATCGTTGGGAAAAAAATACACAAATTTGGTGTTAGAATAATTCAAAAAACATATTCTCTTAATTAACTGCTTTCGCCCGAGTGATATTAATCAAATATATTTGGAATTAAAATGTTCTTTGGTTTAATTAAAAATAATAATTTAAATCTCTCAAATTTTTATCTATGATAAGCTTGTACCAAAAATTACAAGTCAACCCTGGATTATCTAAAAATAATGAACCCAGTCTCCAAATTTTCTTAACAATTACGCACCGCTCGGGATGAAAAGGAAAAATGATGATTTCAAAGATATGTCAAGGACAGTAGTTGAGAACATTTTTCCATTAAACTAATTCCGGTTACAAAATAAGATAAAAGCATTGTAATACGGTGTATATGGTTAAACTAAATTAAAAGAAAAGAAAAAGAATCCATTTTGACTTAATAATTTTTCAATACAAATAAAATTATAAAAATAAATAAATTTAAAAATAAATAAAGTCTGTTTAAACAATGATAATAGCCATAGCAATTTAATACCATTAAAACTATTTTTCAAACTACTTACTCTCTTAGATGTTTATCTTGCACTTGCAAATGAGTGATAATTTTTTACTCGGTCAACCAGATATGGAGTGAAAAACAAGCAAGACATACACAAGATATACACAAGATATACACAATATAAACACATTAAAATACCAGAGCACTTTAAATGATTAAAAATTTAAAAAAGAATCATTTCCTGGCCATTTTCCACTCACTCATGTACACATTTTTTTTTCAAAACAAATTCCGGTACATTAAAGCAAAAAAAGAAGCACTTACTTCGATAAAAAATAAAAAATTGAAATGTAGAAACCCACGAGCAGAAATACCACACAAACTCTTCTCGTGTCTCCTTCCCCTGTCTGCTTTGGGCGATACACGCAACTATGCGCACGCGCATTCCAATCTGACTGTCTGCCATCTCTGCCACAGTCAGATAGGTCCTTGGAGTTGACCACGTGATAACTCCATTGCCCTGGAAACTCGTGGAAACTCACCACCACGCACACATGCCAACTGTGGCAAATCGTCAGTCATCAAACCATCCCCTCTAGCAATATAATGGACCCTCTCGTTTCGTCAGAATGAATGAAATGGGCGGGTTACTATACCGGGGTTAATCACAAGATGTCATGATGCCAATTTATTGTACATTTCGGGCCAACCACGTATTTTTATTACTTGAGATATTTCTAAACTTTATTTTTAAAACATATAATCGAAGTAAAGGCCATTGGACCTTTTAACCTCTCACATTAATAATGAACTTACACAACGAACTATACGACTCAAACTCTTGCATTGTGAGCTATCAAATATTCTTTATAGGATTATTTTAATTATTTAATTATTAAAAAAAAAAATAAAAATGTTTATCACATTTTATTTACCTACAAATACATTTTATAAATTAAAAAACGATATCTTACTTTACTTTAAAATTACACCGATCTGATATTAAGTTTTTAAAGTTTCAACAAGACATTAATTGCTTAGTGTAGAAAAATAATAAGTTTTTCCAGAATAAATATTTTTCAAAACACCAAGAAAGATTTTGTTTTAAATCTATATTGCCGTTAAAAACTATTTAATTTTCTTTTATTTTAATCTAGGCACAATTAATTCTCTTTTTTTATATTTTTTTTGAGTTTTATTGTCGTGATTACTTTATAGTTAATTGCTTTGTAGTTGTTTTCCTATTTATTGTCAAAATTTTAATTGTTTTAACTTTTTATTTTTATTTTGTTTTTATTTTTGTCCTCATTATTACGTATGTTTCAGAGAAGACACACGATAAGATACTATAGTTCCTTATAATTTTCGATTATATCACATAAATGACTGTAATCAAGCGGACTTAATTCCAATTTTAGTTTAGTTAATGAAAAATCTACAAAAAAAAAAAAAAAATGTAAATGAAACGGGAAGTTTTTTGTTTTCGTTTTTGCTTCCACTTCTCAGTAGCTATTAAGAATGTCTTAGTACTATGATAGTTACTAGGAAATTATTTTTTCAAGGTTAGAAATTCAATAGGAAAATAACAAATACCATAGTAAGAATAAAGTAACTTGGAGTGTTAATTAAATGTCAAAAGAATAATTACTGATTTGTTCTAAAGTTATGCAATAAATAAATATGCACAGTGAAAAACCCACAAACCCACAAACCCACAAGAAGTTGATTTTTTAAAAATTATTTAAGAAAAATTAATTCATTATAAATATTTGCTAAGAAAATAAATAAATTCACAATCGTGTTAACTGCTATTGCCATCTAATAGGTAAAATTGCAAACACGAAAATAGAATCTAATATTTTGACACTAGGTACCCTCAGTTACCACAAAACTAATTTTTCCCAGGTTATAACTAGACTGGTCTAATTCTTCAACCCTCAGAAAGGAGAAAGGATCACAACGATCTTAGATGATGGAACCTATAGTGAAAGCTCGTTAGAATGTTTTATATTTTATATTGTCAGTACTCTGTATTGCAAATATCAAATACCAAATTAGGATTCCTCAATTTGTTACTGGTTCTTGAGAAAACGCAATAAGTATCTTTTAAATAAATACATGGCAATGGGATTTTGAATACAAACAAAAACAAATAAATAAATAATGTTAAGCTTATTCCTATTAACATAATAAGTTTCGAATTATGTTCAATCATACAGTAAATCACAAACTGAACTTTAAACATTCAATGCGAGAGTCAATGTAATGCAGTGGCTCCACAATGTGATAAAATTTAAAACAAATTAAATTCAAATGCATACAGGTATTTGCTCAAAAAATTTTACCTTTTGTAAAAATTTATTTCAAGAACTATTGATATTTACATATAGATAAAACTGCACCTAACTATATTGAAGCAAATGACACTGTTGTATTTCTCCACAAAAATTCCAAAAATATTTTTAAAAAACCAAACATTGGTAGTGATTAATCAAGTAATTTGATTAGAAGTTTACTGAAAATTAACCTAAAATAGTAAACAAACCTGTGTCAGAAAAATAGCTAATTGATGCATTTAATTACATTGGATGATTTAGAATGGTTTTCAGGGAACTTATAGAAAGTAGTTCCTTCATGCTCCATATGTAATGATGTAAGACGGTAGGATATTTACTTATTTGTCATTCATTGAGAACAAAGGGGGTTTATAATAAGCGCGAATTCGACAAACATAAATAAGCGCAAATGCGGGGAAAATAAATTACCGAATGAAAAATTTAGACATCGCGCTTATTCATACTCGCCCAGACCCTAGAGTTCAATTCGCGGTCATTCATACTTTTGCGAATGCGGGGTTTGCGTTTATTCGCGCGTATTAAAGCTCCCCGAGAACAAATGATGCAGTGAACCACTGAAGAAATCCAGTGAATGGTCGAAAGCATTGGATGACCAGTTATTGGTTTTATTAAAACAGTAGTTTTAGATGGTTTTTAGATGAAGTAGTTAAATTTTATTCTAACACCATATCAAATTGACATTAAAAATAGAAAAGTAGCAGAAAACATATATCTTTAACCTTGGTGCTCCCTTGAACCCCCAATAAAAACATTTGACGGCCAGATGTCCAGACTAATGACTAAAGACAAAGAATTAATACAATGTACAGTTTCCACTATTAGCAGATGACCTAGCCATCAAAGAAGCCCGAATGAATGACCAACTCCCCACTGGTAGACTATTCAAACGACTGTGACATGTATAAAATAAATATAAAATAAATAAAACAAAAAAATATAATTGCTTTTGATTGTAGTGTAAGTTACAAGAAAAAAACACCACCTCTAATTTTTGTATATAATAAGTTGTAATGCTATCTTTCTCGCAAAAAGTACTTTCGTGCGAGGCAATTGTAAGAGCTTTCACCACATCCTATTGATCAGTAATTCGACTTCCCCCTCAACTTTGAAGATTAAGTCGGCTTGTCTACAGTTGTCACTGGGGCGCATCCATGATGTATAAGATAGGGGCATCCGCTTGGACAAAGACGTGACAAACTGTAACATACGCTTTGAAACCACTTTTCAACTCATGTCGTGAACTAGGTTTTGACTAGTAAAGTGATATTTGAAAATTCTGAATAAAAAAATTTCGACATTTTTTTCTTTCTTATCTTTTGTTCTTGAACACACTACCCACACTAATACGCACTCTATATCTTATCATAACTTTGCAGATAGATGGCGATAGTAGATATTGGCCGCCGATTTTTCTTGAAGACCGTGAACAACCACTAGAGGCGCTTAGCATTTACACATTTTCACTCATCTCCCACATCTAAAAACATAGGCAAAACTCAAACCATCGCGTGCATGACAGCTATTTCCTGATCTTTAAAAACTGTTTTCACAAACTAAGAATATTTGCAATGCTATTATTTCTGGTTTCAAAACTATTGGTAATACAAGATGTTGAAACCTTTTCAAAATGGAGCATAAAACTATAAATGACCTCCTGAAACAATACTGCAGTAAAGAAAATAAAAAGCAGCTGCAATCGGCGTTTTTCAACCGTAAAAAACTAACCAACGGACATTGGTCCATAGGCTATCTATCCTTAATGACCCCTTAAAATTTAAGTCTTGCTTTCATTGATCACCTCTGTTTATCGATTTCACTCTAAAGTCTAGTCTCCTCGCGAGTGAAGATCTCCTTCCGCTCAAAAAAAATTAAGACATAAACATACAATGAATTAACTATGACCATGTTCTTTGATATGAGTGAAATTTTCTTAAAGTGAAAAATTGCTAAGAAACAAAGTGAATGAACTAAGTTTATTTTACCACTGTATCAGGTCATCTTCTGGTGATAGTAGATACTAGTCTTTAAGAGAAGGTAGGTACAAACGGTGACAAATTGCATGCTTCATCAACTAAAGTGTAGGTTGATACAGGAGTTAACTGCCAAAGATGGCCTCGAGTACTGTACATACGGTAACTGTCTTCTCAAAACAAAATTGGATTGATCAACCACAAAAAAAGAATTGTTGTTGTTGTGGTTAATTTAAATACATTATGAGGTGAAGCATATATAAATTCTGAAATTACACTATTTGGGCAACGGATTTCATTTGTGAGTTGGCAGCTGGAAGAAAATGAAGAAAATGAAAAAGTCAATACTTAAAGCAACTAAATAAACACTTTTTGTCCGAATTGCTTTTCCCTCAAAAAAGAAAGAGGAGAAATGAGATGATGTTTTTGTCAGATTACATCCTGATATCTAAATCTAATTTTCTGATTTTTACTGAAGCAATTCCAAAAAGTATCTTTTTATTAAACTGTGCATTCTCTTCTCCCAAGAAAAAAGTAATAGACATAAAGAGGACACATTCAAGTGACAAACCACAATGTGCAGTCTTCCAATCAATAGGCAAGTTTCTGCAAGTTTCCTTTCTTTTGTTTTCGTTTGTAAATTAAAATTTAAAGCAACCAATAATGTTCATACGACAAGAAATTTATTTCTGTTGTTCGCCGCTCTTTCAATGGTGAAAAAACCACAAGCAAGCGATAAATTTGTCAAATAATATTCATAGGAAATAACTCATTCTTATAGGTTTACGGTGCATTAATTTATTTCCAAATATAGATACGACTTAATGTGTATTTGACAGCTGACAAAACTACAATCTTCTAGTCTTTTGCGATGCAAAGGATGTTAGGTATCTGCACTGTCACAATCTGACAACCACTAAAGAAAGCATAAATTCAGACAAGTGAAAGAATGAAGAATGGTCGATAAAGGTTTCACTTTCCTTATAAAAATAAAGACATAAAATAAAATACCTATGTATGTCGGTTCAGAATTTCAAATAAGGATTTTGTTAAGCTGTTTTGTTTAAATTTGTTTAATATTCAGTTAGATAATCATTTTGTGACGCATATTTTAGCATTGTTTGCTTCCAACAAAAAAAGAGAAAAATGATGATTAAACTACGTTGCTTCTCAATTCGCACTGACTTAACCTTTTTATAGATGATTGTCAATATACCCGCGTCATCAAGATCAGAATATTAAGTAAAAGATAGATCGGTTCATGCAAATAGTGACCACTTAGTTTAAAAGTTCATACATCACAATGATAAATTTGACTTTTCGTTTTTAAAAGTTGGATAAGTTTTGACAATTTCAAGTGTGATTAAATAGTTTTTTTTTTTATAAAAGGAAATCAAGGTTTCTTTAGTATCAAAAGAATTTATTTTATTTTTTGTTGGAAAAATAATTACTACAAAAACCCATCACCGACTTAACACGCTTGAATAAATCGGTATTTAAGAAAAAAATTCGTTCATGAGTCATTAATCGTATATTAGAAATATACAAGTGGTTACCCGTGTAAAATTACACGGGAATAAAAAATAATACCTAATAAAAAATAAAAAAGAAAATAATAATAAATCAATAAACAAATAAATCAATAAATCAATCCCCGTTCAAATTGTGCAACTCACCTGTTCAAACCGTGCAACTCACCCGTTCAAACCATGCAACTCACCCGCTCAAACTATGCAACTCACCGTTCAAACCATGCAACTCACTTATTCAAACTGTAGAAATCCCATTAAAAATTTCTGATTTTACTACAAATCTTTTTTTCTCACTTGTTTATACTATAGAAATCCCATTCAATTAAATTCCTCAAATTTTACTACAAATCTCACATGTTCAAACCGTAGAAATCCCAATAAAAATATTCTAATTTTACTAAAACTTTTCTCTCTTTGCCCGTAGAATTTCCCAAGAAAATTTTTAAATCTTCTCTTTTTACCCGTTAAACCATTATTGGTTTTCTGTTCATATAAACCAATTTATAAACCAAATATAAACCAATTCCACGAAATTTTACGGATTTCATAGAATTCCAAGAGATTCTGCGAAATTTCACGGGATTCCACGAGATTCTGCGAAATTTCACGGGATTCCACAAGATTCACGGGATTTTAACGAAATATACGAGCAAATGTAAATCCTGTGGAATCCCGTAAAATCTCGCAGAATCTCGTAAAACCTCGTAAAATCTTGTAAAACCTCGTGAAACATTGCCATCGCCATTTTGGGATTGGGGTGGAGTGGCTCGCTCTGACGGCTAGTTGTTGCAGAAGTGGATAAAACAAATTTATTTTCGGATATTTTTTATGGTGCTAAATAATCAAAACAATAGGCGCGCTGACCAATGAGATTTGACCAGAAATTCAAATTCAACGAATCCGCGCATACGCTCTCGTCGATAGTTTTTACGAGTTAGATTCTCGCAGCT
Organism: Strigamia maritima; assembly: GCA_000239455.1. Classification (NCBI taxonomy): domain Eukaryota; kingdom Metazoa; phylum Arthropoda; class Chilopoda; order Geophilomorpha; family Linotaeniidae; genus Strigamia; species Strigamia maritima. The sequence goes on from JH432222.1 coordinate 186,302, forward strand.
ATTAAACACTTGGCAATTAGTTCCTCAAATTCCCTAAGCTTGTATAATCGTTCACGGAATCTTAAGCTAAAATTTTTTACTTCTGAAGAGAATAAAATAATTACTTTTTAATAATCGGTCTCCCTCTTCCTGTAGTGAAAATTAAAGACCAATATGAAACTTTGTTTCCATGACAACCAGAGAGTTATACAAATCAGTTAGCAGAATGTAGAAGTAAAAAATTTTCGTACTGTCTATTTCCCGGAACGGCTGGTAGCTATAATTTTTATTATCAGTCCACTTTACCTAGTAAGGTGAGGTCAGCCCGCCGCAGGCGTTAGGCTAGGTCACGAGAAAAGTGAACTGGAATTAGAAATTCGTTCGGAGAAATAGCCTTGGCGAAAAATTTTAGCTCAAGATTCCGTAATTGGGTTTTTTTTTTATATAGGTAGGATACGATCAAATTAAACAAATTTCGTAAAGGAAATTTACGAGGCATTTTTATGAGAATCTTCGTATGTCTGAGAAAATAATTGTCATGTTTGTGAAAATGTAAAAATGCAACGTTCCGGTTTTCCATAATGAAGATTCATTACAGTGTTTGCACGTGTCGTCTCTTGAATACTCACCATGAATGTTTTCACAGCGTATAGACAAAAGCAAGTTTACTTTCGAGGATGCACATACATTTTTTTTACATGGTAAAGTTTCTAAATTACTAGGATTAACATTTTCTCATCAGTTACATTCTTTTATGCATAAAAGAAAACATTATATTTCCATAAGAATTTGTACAGCTTAAGTGTTTCATTTTAATATTATAATTTTTTATAAATAATAATTGATAACCAACATAGCGATGCTTTAGAATAAAAATATATAAATATTTAATACAGCTTCGTGGTAAAAGTAATAAGTAAAAAAAAACAAACATACATCCAACACTCTGTATACCGGACAGCTTTGTGTAAAACCGATACCAAACACATAATTACACTCTCGAGACCATTTTCGATGAGCCCTCTGTGAACAAGACAGTTTTTGGCAAACCCGAGGTTGTTCGGGCTACAGAGCTTTGACTGTATGCAAAATTGCAAATAATTATATACCGGCAAGATTTAATATTTAATGTTTTAAAGCAGCATTTCTCGGAAAAAAAAATTTAATCCATTTCTTGATCTTTATTTCCCTGTTGAGCGCAGCACAAATGATGGAGAATATTTTTTTATTCATGTACTGTAAACAATTTAATTCTATAAAAGGATTTAATAAGTGTTGAAAATTTATCGTATACGTGTATTTAAATTTAAAATTGTAAGAATAAACATGTTGTTATTGTATAAATCAAATTCATCAAACAAAAAAATGAAAACATGGTTGATAACACCATTTTGTTTATTATAATGACGCCACACAAATCTCTTGAGCCAATTTTTAATATTTAACACCGCATTTTCGTAAACCATTTAAGCAACCATTGCTTTAGCTTTTCTTTGTAGTTGCGAAACATTCTCTTGAATTTAATCTTGAGATAAAGATAGAGTCAAACAGAAAAACTTTGTTACTATAAAAAATGTCCAGTATTGGTGTCTCGAGGCGAGTAAGCACGTAGTCTTCTGCTGATCTGCTCAAGTCCGTACATTCCACTAAACGTGGCCGCAAAGCATTTCAAAGAAAAGAATGCGCTTTCGCTGGTCAAATAATCCAGGTCAGCTATACAGGCCACGCCATTGGTGCAGAAGTGTTCAAGGCAGCCCTAATGCGGTGCCCGGTGAACCTCCATTAACCATGGGCGGGGTAAGTTCTTTTGTAACAATAATTTAAACCCTCAAATGTGACCACTATATGGCCATTTTTAGTGAAACTAATTATAGTTCTACTATATATGACTTTAAAATAAAAATAAAACTTTAAAAAGTATAGGAAAATGCTTTCAACTTAATCACAAACTTGGACATTTAAAAGTCCACATTTTAATGTAATTACCCAATAAAAACTGACCCCATAAAACACTTTCCTTGCAAATAACCACTCTAAACTTCGATTAAACTCACACACATTACTTTTATTTTTTTTAGCTTAAAATTTTCAAGTTGGTCAGCAATCAATTTTCATTCATTTCATGTCTTACTTTCAATCTAACTCCAAGTTCCTTGTTGGAAAAATAAAACTCCTAAATTAATTTAGGTACACAGACAGAGTGGCAAATGCTGAATAAGCAGATACTACTGTACTTTGAATTTTGTTAAAGCGTGGGCATTTTTTTTATGACTTTCAAGAAAAATAATAAGAAAGAAGATTTAAAAAGAAAGAAAAAAAAGATCTTGCTCTAGTGATTCAATTGGGTTTTACTTCTCCTCCTCTTCAATGTTTCTTAGTCATTGAGTTTCACACTTGACAAACTTCTCTCATATTGCATCTGTTGAGTGCAAAATATGAATGGCAACATCGTATAAACCGAACTAACAAAATGCTAATGCTCTCTCAAATATTTTAAAACTTTAAAATATTTTTATTAAATAAACTCTTGTATAGACCCTCAAATCGCAATGAACACAGACGCAGTCGAAGAGTCGATTTTATGAAAAATGGTGTAGTCTTCTTTAAATATTCAATTTTGAAAAAGTCATTAGTCTTGTCAAATCAAAAGACTTTTACAATGTCAAAATTAGTTTGTTACATTATGAAATGCTTCGTTTATGCAATTAACATCATTTAATCTATAACATGTTAAAGTTTATAGAATTTGTAAAAAAATTTAAATGGAATTTAATCTTTTTCTTTTTTGACAATAATATACTCATACCATACCCAGAAAGATAAAAAAAGTTAAACTATATAGGTCTAAAGTTATAGATATAACTTTAAAAAGCCTTTTAATAGAGAAATCTTTATTATCAGTGAGTACTTATCATAAACTTTAGCAAAAAGAAGATTGTGTAATAAAATGTATACAACTATTACTACATAACCATGCCTATCATTTGTTTTGATATTTTTCAAACAGATTCTTTTTAAGCGAAGTATTAGAAAATGTGAAGAAATGCCTTTGTTTTACAAACAGCAATATAAGAGTTGGAAACATAACTCGAGTAAACTTTACTTTTGAATTTCACATCACTTTAACTCTACAGTGTATGTCATATAATATTCACAAAGTACATGATGAAAAATTTCAGATGAAATTGCGCTGTTTCTAAAACATATATTTTTTTTCTTTTATAAAATTAAAATGTTTTATTCATTACCAGTACTTTAACTAAAATAATAAGAAAAACATGCACCTTCATAAATGTATTGTACATTACATACATAATATTTATATAAATAAAAATATATTTGCTCATGATGAACAACATTAATTGACTTTATAATTGTGTAAGTCCAAACAATAACATTTTTTTTTAGCTTTTGTTTTATTTTTTCCCCTGCAAAACCTAATAAAATGTGCAAAAGATTAAAGACAGCTATCAAGCAAAGCGCCTTACACGTTACACCTCAGCCATGTTTCTCGTTTCGGCCATAAAACTCAGCAAGAGAGAAAGAATCTAGCCTTTAGTCTAACCAGCAGCTGGTGAAGAGAAATGAAACCACGGATCAGTTCCCTGCACTCCAACTTTTTTTCACCCCTCCTGTCCCCCTTTATCTACCTGAAGTGAAATCTGATAAAATTTAAAATAATCAAACAAAAAAATTGCCTTGAAATCTAAAATAAAATACTTATAAAATATTTGCATTTCAAGTAACACAAATTTATACAGTATTCACTATAATACTAACAAAGCATTTAATTCCATAGAAAATATCATTAAAAAATATAGACAAATATCAATCGTTCATTAGCAACGGAAATTATTAGTTGTTAATCAGTTTTGAATTTGTATGTAAAAAACTAATATAATAAATTAGGTTACTTCATGAAGACGTTAGGTCATTAATAATTACGGAAATAGATGCTGCGGTGACCCTGACGACACTTTCGAATGAAGCTAAGATGAAATATAAATATTTCATTCATATATGGCTGTCTCACTAATGGGTTTTGAGACATAAGAGACTAATTGCCTTGATACTGACGCATTAGTTTGCCTGAGTGCAAGTTGAAACATGACATCAAACAAAGCGTACCTAATCTTATAGAGGAAGGTTTCCGTCAGTCCGTTACGGTTACAGCGCTTCAGTTACGATTTGCAATTTGCCACTAGATGGCGGAACGGATTTTTTAGGTGGTACGTATCGTGTGTCATTTTTAAGCCTTTTTTAAGCCTTATTCAGATAGCTTAAGCAATTCGAAGCGGGAAAAAAACGTTTACAATGTTTAAAACGATGTTGAGTCATTGAAGCAACAAACAGGTGTTGTAAAAGGACCAAAAAAAACGTGTGTACATGGGTCATTGGTGATGGAATTTTCAGGATTTAACGGGTTAAACGGGATTTAACGGGTTAAACGGGATTTCACAGGTCATTAATGATGAAAATTTGGTGATTCCACGTGATTTTAGGGGTTAAACGGGATTTCATGCATTATTGAATTTTGGTGATTTAACAGGATTTTAAAGTTTAAACGGGATTTCATGGGTCATTGGTGATGAGATTTTGGGTATTTAACAGGATTTCACGGGTCATTTTACAGGTTTGCCGAGAAATCACGGGTGTTTAAACTTAAACAATAAATTTCCTAATTTTTTTTCTACTAATGACGAAATATATATCTCTACATTACAAGTTTAAAACCCTTATATACCTGAAGCAAAGCGAGGGGCTACTTGCTTGTATATATATAGAGGAAGGTTTCCATCCGTCAGTCACATGTGTAAGGCGCTCCTGCTACGATTTGCGCATTTTGGCGCTAGATGGCGCACCGGTTTTTTAACAATGGGCCGTACACATAGCGATCATTTTTAAGCCTATTCACTTCAGTTCGTGTGTTTGGATATTGACAGGATTGTGGTGATCAACGGGATTGACGTTTGAGTTTAAATTTTTATTGAATTTTTTTTTATGGTGATAAATAAAAAATTAAAATTAAAAATGATTATTCAGATAACTAAGCAATTCCAGGACAATTTGAAGGAGAAAACCAAATAAAACCATGTATAGATTTCACGAGTCATTGGAGACGGGATTTACCGAGTTAAACGGGATTTCACAACATTTTGGTAATTCCACATGATTTTAGGAGTTAAACAGGATTTCATGGGTCATTATTGATGGGATTTTGGTGATTTAACGAAATTTTACAATTAAACGAGATTTCACAAGTCATTATAATGACTTATAAAATCTCGCTTAACCTGTAAAATAGCGGTTAAACAGGATTTCACGGGTCATTAGTGATGGAATTTTGGTGATTTAACGGGATTTTACAAGTTAAACGAGAGTACATGGGTCATTGATGACAGGATTTTACAAGTTTGCCAAGAAATCACGGGTGTTTAAGCTTTAACAATAAATTTCCTATTTTTTTCAACTATGGCGAAATATATCTATACATTAAAACATTAAAGCTTTTATATACCGGAAGCGAAGCGACGGGCTATTAGCTTGTGTTAAAACAAAATAATACCTATTCGGGTTACTTTTTTCAAAAGACATAATCAAAGATTAAAGCTATACGTATTCCTTACACTGCGGATATTTTTCATTAGAAATTTATTCTTCGGGCGTTCTCCATTTTGCATTGTTCTTCGCTATTTTTTCTAGAGTAAAGTACTCGTCCTGATTATACAGTACTTCGCCTTTAATTGTAAATAATAAATTGCGTTTTCATTCGTAACAAAATCCTAGCCATCAACCAGTCAAAAATATACAATAAAGTTATCTTTTTTGTCGTGTGAAGAATAAGCTGACAGTCAAGTAAACCACAACTGGGTAACTCACTCATATCTCCCTTGTCCCAGAAAATGAAAAGAAACCAGTAAAATAAAATGTTGTTGTACATTAGTTGTAATTAATATATATAATAATAAAATATAATTCAATATCAGTACTGTAATAAGAGATATATAAAATCGCAAACAGTTCTCAAAACTGCAGTGTTCTTGCAATGTTTACCCTTTTCCTTGTAAACCTGGTGGACCCTTTGACAAGTTCCTTTTAGAAGCTGTCAATCTCTAATAGCGTCTGAATAAATTAGCCAGTAGTATTTGTACACCACACCTGTACTCACGTGTAATTTTATATACCCACACATTATATTTAAGAATACTTCAAAAACATTCCACCCAATCACTAATGTTGTATTGTATGTACAATACAGTCTGCTTTGTATAGTACAATAGTACAAGCGCCTTTTTCCTATGCTTACTGAAAATGAAATGTAAGAAATGACAAAAACAACTCAAAGAAAACATTTTTTGAAATTTTTATCAAATCCGCATATATATTACAATGTTATATAAATATGGCAACGAGATCTTAGTTTGTGTTTAGCCAAACATTTTCATTTTCAAAACTATCATTTCTCATTAAAGTGCTATGCAAAATAAGATCAATGAATAAGTAAGTACTGTATGCAAAGTAGGTACTGTGAAAACAAATTATATGCTCGTGAGACGAACCTCGTAACTAAAATTCAAATAAACTCTACCTCCAGCCAGCAATTTATTTATAACAACCTTTTTCATATCCATGTCATCAAACACCTATTAAAAAACTTGCTTTTAAAGACAAGACAAAAACAATTTAGTTCGTAATTATATTAGACACACTTTGACAACCCGCTGTTTGGGTGCTAATATACATCAATCCAGTTACTTTTGTTTAGTTTAAAAAAGTATGAAAGAGATGAGTAAGAAAACTGCTGGTGGCATTAACTGCAGCTACAATCATAATATAAAACAACAACTGGTAAAAGAAAATAAAATAAAATAAAAACAAAGGTTATATTAATACCTTATACCTTTTTTTTTAATATAAGGTATGGTAATACCTTATATTAATGTCAACTAAAAAATAAAAAATAAATTTTCTTTAAAAAATTAAATTTTGATGTGAAATGTCAGGTTGTGGCATCGCAAGAACGTTTATTAAAAAATGCCACAATTTTTAAGCAGGTCCAAAGTTGCCGCTAAAATTTAGACACATTGCATTGTTATCGAAATTGAATGTGTTCCAAATTTCAGCCCTTTTGGTTCATTATAAGTGGATCAACGCCCACGGCAGACTTTTTGAGAATATATAAATCAAATCAATAAGGTATGTAAAAAGTAAAAAAAACTACTTTTAGTTGTTGAGTCAACTTAATGATGACACAAAATTGATGATTTTTTTATTTTTACCAACGCTCCACTAGTGAGTAGGCGAAGAATTTCAAAAATATAATAATTTATCTTGAATTCATTAGTCTGAATGTAGATTTCCAAAAAATTATTGTTCATATTTATCATTGCTTTCATATTAAACTTAACTTTAAATCAAAAACATCTATTTTTTCAAACTTTTGGCATTTTCTCCGTGTTCTTAATCCGATTATGCTAGTGCAAAGAACTTCTTTTAAATGAGTTTATTAGATGCAAGATATTATAGAGAACTGTTGATAAAAAAGTTTAATCAACTGCAAATTCACAGCATCAACCAGAAAATGCAAAAATCATTAAAATATTTTTTTCTTTGAGTGGAAATTTTTACAATTCCTTTCTCAACTAAATTGTGTTTAAACCTAAAAGTTGTTCGAAATTAATCAATACGAATCATAGACGAAATTTAAATTTTCACATCAGTATTACTTTCTGCCTAACTAATTACTGCCAGTTCTATATCAAATATATCCTTTAGCTTCTACTTCTTCTGGTAAAAAAATTTAACAAGAACGACAAAAATCATAACAAATAGCAACTTGTGGTAGTGTGGTACTAAGAAATCAATAAACATCTGCCAGTATTCAATAAAAGTAAAAAATAAGAAATAACATTTATAATTAGATTTAAATTTCTTCAGCATCAAGTTTACTAAACGAAACTTGATTTTTACAGTTTACATTTTTACATCACTAATTATCATTTGGCTTTCTAGTTTCTATTGAACTAGAAGAACGAATACGCAGTTGGCAAACAGCATCTAAATTCATGAGTCTAATCAGCACAATGAACAAGCTATAAGTCTTCAAGTTGGCTACACAAGGCAGGAAAAAATGCATTTGTGGGCAAATGAAAAAAAATGTCTGTTCCTATCAAACATGTGCTTTAATTTGAGTATGGCTGGCTGAGAAATATGAAACAATATTATTTTATTTTGTTTTTTCTTTTACAGTCATGCTAATTTGATTAAACCGAGATCAAATTCAAACAATTATTTTTTTTTTTACTTCGTTTAAATATTTCCTTTTCCACAAATAAGAAATATTGCGCTTTCTTTCCTGATTTCATTCTCCCAATGCTAAGTTTTTTTAAAACTTTTTTTCTTCTACGCCCTCAAGACTTGCTTTCTATCCCACTGTTATTGTGACACTTTGGTGCCAATAGACAGTTTGCGCTTTCACGAACGTAATTTTTTAAATTAAGAATAGTAGATTAATACGAGATTTTAAAAATAAATCTCGTATTTAATTTAACATTCGTATTACGAATATACGAGATTTATTTTTCAATTCGTTCGTAAATAAGTTGATATACGAATGCACTGCACATGCGTAGTGTGCATCAAAATTCGCACATGCGCATTGTTCTGCAATTTGAAGCGAGCGTGGCATCCATCTTGTTTTCAATGTTTTAGTCATCTAGGTTAGTAATTTGTTTGCAACTAACTATTTTTTATATAAACATGGCACTAGACACAGATAATTTACACATTTTCAACTGGAACATTACAATCTTTGAGCAAGCCATGTTTCTAGTTTATTCGTTCTCGTTCGTGTTTAATTGTTTGTGCAAGCGCAATCTGAAACAATGATTTTAAATACGAGACACGAGATAATTAATAAAAATGAATTTATTTTATTTTTATTAATTTATTTCTCGTTCGTAATTAAATCTCGTTCGTGAAACTGTCTAATAACCACAACAATTGTCACCACTCACCAGTAATAATCAAAAGGCTTAAGTCAGCCAAACATAAATCATACCAAAGATAATCCGTCGTGTAAAATCCATTTCTCCTACTTCTGAGCATCCAACTGATAACGTGAAAAAGATGTAAACCATCTGAGTAAACTCACAGATAAAAGGAATAATCACTCTTATTTGCTAGTATCTTTGGTTTTTTTAGTGCCGAGTGAGAGTAATCACCATTCCTTAAACTTAATCGGTCTACGTCTGGCAAGTCTCTCCAATCTCATCCGAATTTAACGCCACACGATCCTTTTTGAATCTCTCTGCTGAAGATATTCTCTCCAGTATCCCCCAATCTCTCTTCACTGTGCGAAAACTATACTTCGTTTTTCTATTTCTGTTCTCACTTGTTCCACAACGCCCTTTTCAACAACAACATTCTTCACCTTCTCATGATGTGACCACTCTAGAGCATATATATAATTTAAGCCAAAATACTTTAAAATTCTCAAACCATTATATTTTTATGAAACATTTAATTTTCTATGTTGTTGAAGGATAGTTAAGTTCAAAGATCAACAATGCTTAAGATTTTTAATGATGTCTGATGTCTATTTAAGCATCGTATAATGGCGCAGTAATATACCTACAACGACCATTAACCCTTAAAAAGTACATATCAACTTTTTAAGAGTAGAAAAAAATAGGCTCAATAAGCAAGATAAAAACTGCGTGTGACAACTGTTCGCTTTCTTCTTTGTACTCAGTTGGGGTTCTTAATGGACGTCGCGGACTGCCGCAAACGACCCACAATGTCACACCTGGCCAAGTAATATTTCAAATAAAGGAAATGTTGAACCGTAGAAAACCAATTTCCTACACTTTTCTACTAGAAAATGAAAGATAACAGAAACACTTTTTGAACTAACTCTTTAATTTTTCATAACTTTTAAGTAAAAGTATTCCCTGATTACAATTATCATTAAAAACCACATTCGTTTCGAGCTATAATTACATGTATGAAACTAAAGTTTATCAAAAACTTTGTTGTTCTCTCTTTTACTGCCGATCAATTATTTTAACGACTTTTGCTAGCAGTTATAAAATTAAGTTGCACGTTTATCCGATGTTTTCCAAGAAGCTTTGAAATTAAAAAATTGTACTGTATAGTGAAATTAGTTTTTTATGTTTTAAGTATTATTTGCTCGGTATACCATCAACCAGAAAGATAAAGATAAAAAAAATTCAACTCTATTCCTTTATAGAAAAAAAAATTTATCTAGAAATTCATTTTAAAATTGATATTGTTACCTTAGGCAATGAATACCCTATAATTCGTATCAATATCATTAACTTATAAAATTGAAAGAAGAAGAAAATGATCGAATAATAAAATATCGATTTTAAGATTTTCTAACTTTTTAAAGATAAAAAAAAATTTAAAAATTATTTAATATTTTCAACGATTGCTTTCAAGAACTCCTACTATTATAATTAAAATTGATTAGATGCCATGACGCAAAAATTTTGAAAAACACGATATGCAATTTACTTTTCATAAATTAGTTTAGACGCATCTCTCCGGCATGATCATCACAAAAACGGATGTTTTTAGGTTCACGGGTAAGCGAGAAATATTATTTTTTTTTTTAAACTGCTCGTATTTTGATTAAAAAACGAAACCAAAATAAGAACGTTCGGTGTGCAATCTGAATATCCCTTTTTTGCTCATGTTTTCAGCTATTCAAAGCACTTTTCCCTTAACACAAATCTCAAATCTCTGCGGATTCATTTCTTCCAACTAAAACTAGGTCTATTCCTCCTGGACTCATTTACAAAACAAAATTGGGTAACAGATCCCTAAGACGACTTCCTTTCGACATTTTACAAATATTTCCCTAGAGTTAAATGCAGCCAGTAGTCAAAAGCATAACATGTTACAACATACACTGTACGTCTCACGTTTATTTCTTTATGTAAAAAGAAAAACAATAGTTTCAAGAGATAAACAGTAAAATAGAAATATAAAAAAAAGTATTAAAAAGAAATATTAGGCCTCCTCAGAAGTTGTAGTAAAGTGATAAGAATGTTGTTGTGTTTCTATCCACTAAGAGATAAGAGTCACTATAAAAATATTTCTTTACTGTCACTAGTGTCGTTTTACGAGCAACACGGTTGTCGGAGCAAATGCTACGTGTTACATTCAGCAATGTTTTATCAATATCATAGTGTGAGCTATGTCCAAAACACCCGAAATAAGTATCGTAGTCAAGAATGGTGTTAACTGCTAATATATTCCAGTGTCGTTATTCAGCCGCTCCTTCTAAGTTATCAATTCCACCAGACGAAGTTGGGATAAATTAATTATTGCTATTGACAAACGTAGGTACATGAAATTAGACTCGAACAAAATGATTTTTATAACTAAAATAAACGGTGAAAAACAAAAGCCAAAATTAAAATTAATTAGTGACTAATTTTACTAAGGCTTTCTGTGCACGCATTATTTTACAAGTATGTTTTTTGATAAAAATAAAAAATACAAAAGTTTCATCAATTGCTTTCAAAGATGTGCACTGACACGAAAAGAAGATCTCATGGCTTTCCGATGCGATGTTTAGGTGTTTTTGATGTTTTACTATATTCAATATAAATTACTCATGCTAAGTTTTTCACTTTACAAGCATACATCTGAAAGCAAAGTGCATGATGCATTCAGCAAAAAATTGATAATTCATGAATAAAATTACAATAATGCTGTTTTTAACAAAAACAAAAAAAAAAAAAAAAAAAAACAAATTCAATATCACAACCCCAAACATCTGTAACAAGTCCACACGGGCACAAAGCTCATGTAATCAGGGAAACTGTGCAAGTCAAGCCAAGATTCTTATAACAAATCAATTATTTTGAAAAAAAAATTGAAAATAAAAAAGAACAAAAAAGAACAGGTGACAAGCCAGCTTGAATCTACTTTAAGTTTAAACATTGCTGAATGAATACACCTGCTACTAGTCATGTTTATCTTTGTTAAGTTTTAAAAACAAATAAAACTTTTCTTCTCATACCGGTACACTAATTAAATTTCCATGGTCAAAATATTTCATTTACCACCTAAACAATAGTCGCCGAGACAACATCCATTTAAAGAGATCTTCCCATACATTTAAAACAAGTCACATTCATTCAATTCAGCGGAATAAAACTTAAATGTAGCTAAATTAATTAATTCCTATTGATACATATTTAAGTCCCGAATCTCTGCGCCAATTTCAATATTCACTTCTTCAATTCACGATGTTCAACGCGTAATTTAATTTAATTTTTAGCTACGCAAAAGCACGTACCGAACAATTCATTAAATTATGTTGGGATAAAAATGCCAATTAAAAAGTCAAGTGGTGTGTCAATATTTCATTTTCTATTCTGTCCAAGTATTGCAATTTGTAGTTTGGAATTGCAATTAACTTATCAATCTAGAAGCCTATCATACCACTCCGTTGTTTGTATTCTACACGTCCAGTGTTTCCAAATAAGTCTTTCAGTATGATCATCTATCGGCAATTTCAACACAGCATGCCAATCATTTTTCAATGTTTTTTTTATACACACTTCGCAAAGAATTTCATTTCAAACCAATTTTTTCTCTCAATGCGATGTAATGATTCATATAACTCTCAGTGGAAACAGCAGCATACAATATTTACTTTCTTCAAATTACGCCAGCGAATAATTCCCATTTTATTAGCGCTGCACTGCACAGCAGCAGCACTGATGTTGTTAGCTATAAAAGAAAGATATGATTTGCTTACTATTTCTATTTCACTTCCCGAGTTTCATTAGATGTAAGATACTAGCTTAATTATAATTGCATTACGGGTACAACTCTCCATCCACAATTCACCATGTTATTTATAAAAGACCATTTGCAAACCATAAAAGTAAATTTAATAAATTTTACTGGGAAAACTTAATTAAAATTAACCCTTGAATATTTTCCTCTCAAAATAAATAGCATCTTTTTATTGCTCTTTCCAAGCTCCTCATGGCTAATTTTAGAACCTTTTTCGTTAAAAAAAAATAGCTCAAATTATCGTTTACAATTATAGTATACTGTATAGTGCTATGGTAAACTGCATTATACCAATATGACATTTCCCAGAATGCCTATTTTGGGATTTTTAAACTTGGGATTTCTGTAGTGACAAATTTATTTCTGCAAACAACTCCTGAGCAATGCCGTCTATATATGGCTGCAGAATCTTATGTTGAAATTCGAATTTCCCCCTACGTTTAAAAATATCTAAAATAAAAAATACAAAGACAATCAGAATTTTAAAACATTAAATTCTTACTCACATGTAAATAATTTATGTCAGTTTATGTTACTGTCAGTTTTTCATCTTTTTTTGCTAGGCTTTTTCTTTAATAAGATTCATGTTAGTTATTGCACGTGTTTGCTGGTTTGTTATTATTAACATAGGAATATCAAAACAATACTGGCACACTGAAACACTGAATAATTTATTAGACATTGTATTCCCATTCAAACATGTCAAACCATTCACATGAAACATCTCATTTTACGAATAATAAAAACTTCATAAACATAATTCAAATTAAGAATTACTTCTTAACATACCTAGAATTCATGGTTACTTTTGTGCAGTTTTGCAACTTGTTTGTTCGTCCTAATGGCCCATAATACTTATCTTATGACAATCTCTAACTGCATTGTCTTGATGCTCTTCTTTTTTCTTTTATTTTTTTACAATTTTAAGTTGACTACATTTATCGCCCCTTCTTTTAACTGTTTTTCCCCTTTAAATAACTGAACAACCCCCTACTTTATAACCCCCAGAAATAAATTTTCCCGCCTTATTTTTACTGTTTAGCCCCTTTTTTTAACCTTCATACAGCCGTGTGAAGTCAATTTTGACCCAACATGGGTAGCTAAGCATGGGTGAAAAAACCACTGGCTGTTCGAAGGTTAAACTAAAAAACCTTTTTACAAATAAACCTTTAAACAAATAAATAAATAGAAAAATTATAATTTTATACACCAAATATACACCTAATGTTGCTGCAACGTTGCTGCAATGTTTGGAAATAACATTTGCAATGTTGCATCATTGGTTCACATGACACTTCTTCTAACATTGCTGCACTGTTGCAACATTGCCATAATGGTGCAGCAACATTATAGCATAGTGTAAGAAGGAATAGTGGTGACACTCTGCTAATCTCCTAATTAGCAGAGGATTACCCACATTCTGCCACGGTGGCGCTGCTGTTGGTAGAGAGACCAGAATCAAAGCACAGTGTATACGAAGCAGAGACTACATAAGTTTTAAAACAGTATCTAATAGTTATTTTATTGTAAGTAATTTTTCTATTTTATTCTATTCTATTTTAAAACACTTGGTAATTTTAAATTAATATTTTAAAATGGGATTTTATTATTTCAGCCACAATTTTGACGAATTTTTTACAATTTTTTGTGAATTTAAAAGTAAAAGCAAACAAATTTTAATAACTAAATTGAAAGTAAATTTTAATACCCTATGAAGTGTATGAATTTTCGTCGCTGAAATAAACTGCTGAAAAAAACATACAAAATGTTCTTGTTAAAAGTGATAATATCTCAGCTGATTTATTTGAAATAATAATTACTCAATTTTCAGTTATTAATGTTAGTGATGCAGTTGTTTGTTCTGAAGAGCACTGCTTTACATTAATACCTAAATTAATCATGATGTACATTAAATTACGGTTACATTTTTACTCAAAAACTTGTAATCGTGCATTAACATCAACCACTAAAACTCAAAATACAAGAAAGTTGTCTAAGTTACAATAATAAATTTGTTTTTTTAAAGATGACGGTTTATTTCAGCGACGAAAGTCGAAAATTCATACACTTCATAGGGTATTAAAATTTACTTTCAATTTAGTTATTAAAATTTGTTTGCTTTTACTTTTAAATTCACCGAAAATTGTAAAAAATTCGTCAAAATTGTGGCTGAAATAATAAAATCCCATTTTAAAATATTAATTAAAATTACCAAGTGTTTTAAAATAGAATAGAATAAAATAGAAAATTACTTACAATAAAATAACTATTAGATACTGTTTTAAAACTTATGTACCGTATTTTGTCGATTAAAGGCCGCGGCCTTTATTACAAATTGCGGCCGAGGGGTGCGGCCGTAATTCGAGGGCGGCCGTAATTCGAGGGCGGCGTTTAAATCGTTTGCCGTAAATTGCGTTTCATGTACGCAACTTTTTAAAGTTAAAAACAACTTAAAAAGTTGCGTACATGAAACGAACGTACGTACGTTGCGTTTAGCTATGCAAACGCATTAAAAACGTTTGCATCTACTGTATATATACTCTGTATAGTAGAGAAAAAACCAATTGTGAAATCACTTTGATCTTCTCTACTACACAGAGTAAATATACAGTACTTGCAAATGTTAATACATTATTTCGAATGTAATAATGTAAGTTTATTTATCAGTTTTGAAGTAATGTATTAAATATACATTACTTCAAAACTGATAAATAAACTTCGAATAATAGCCGCGGCCGTAATTCGAGTGCGGCGTTTATTTTGAATTACAGCCGAGGGGCGCGGCCGTAATTCGAGGACGGCCTTTAATCGACAAAATACGGTAGTCTCTGCTTCGTATACACTGTGCTTTGATTCTGGTCTCTCTACCAACAGCAGCGCCACCGTGGCAGAATGTGGGTAATCCTCTGCTAATTAGGAGATTAGCAGAGTGTCACCACTATTCCTTCCTACACTATGATTATAGCAAACATTATTCTAGCAATGTTGCGTGCAACGTTATAGCAATGTTGCGTGCAACATTATAGCAATGTTAATGTTGCGTGCAACATTATAACAATGATGCTGCACCATTATGGCAATGTTGCAGCAATGTTGAATGTCATGTGGAACAATGATGCAACATTGCACTGTTGCAACATTGTCATAATGGTGCAGCAACATTGTCATAATGGTGCAGCAACATTGTCATAATGGTGCAGCAACATTGTCATAATGGTGCAGCAACATTGTCATAATGGTGCAGCAACATTGTCATAATGGTGCAGCAACATTGCTATAATATTACATGCAACATTATAGCAATGTTGATCAATGTTTGTTGCCAACATTGCAGCAACATTTCAAGTAACCATTGACAAAAATCTAAGTTAATTTTGTTGATCAAATGTTGGTTGCCAACATTGCAGCAACATTTGAAGTAATCATTGACAAAAAATCTAAGTTGATTGTTGATCAATGTTTGTTCCCAACATTGCAGCAACATTTTAAGTAACATTGACATACATAAAAAATTCATGTTTGTTTCAATGTTTATTGCCAACGTTGGCACAACACTGCTGCAGCAGTGACATCAAACTTGATACCGACATTGGAAAATGTCAACATTCATTTAACCTTAGCAACGTTGCAGAAATGTTCCAAAAATACCGTAAACATTGCCAACATTCAGGTGACATTCGGAACATTGCAGCAACATCCACATGTTCCCTGGGTTGGTGGCTTTAGAAGGACGTCCTCGTTTTCTTTTTTGTCCTAGAAGTATGTTTTTGGCTTCCACTGGGGCAGAATATAGTATTGCTATGCTATCCCAATAATATGTTTGCTGTTTGCAACATATTGCAACAAAAATGTGTACATTTTCAAAAAAATTATTAAATAAAATAAAATTAAATTATTAAAAAATATCATGTAGTATTACAAATTATGAAGTATGCATTTCAACTTTATATATGCAACATATGTATACGTACATTAAACGAAAATCACATTAACGAAAACCACATGAACAAAAATCACATGAACAAAAATCACATGAACAAAAATCACATGAACAAAAATCACATGAACAAAAATCACATGAACAAAAATCACATGAACAAAAATCACATGAACAAAAATCACATGAACAAAAATCACATGAACAAAAATCACATGAACAAAAATCACATGAACAAAAATCACATGAACAAAAATCACATGAACAAAAATCACATGAACAAAAATCACATATTAAGGGTACCAAAAAGCAGTTTTTAAAGAAAAAAAAGTAGTAGGAGACATTTTTATTAAAACAGGGGTGTCAAGAAGTTATTTTTGGGGCCAAAATGCAGTAAGAAGGGCTGTTCAGTTAATTAAAGGGGGAAAGCAGTTAAAAGAAGGGGCAAAGATCCCTTTTAAGTTTAACTCTAAGAAGCAACTAAAAATTATTCTCGGAACAAACTTGATGAATAAAGAGCTGCCATCATTACCATCATTATTTAAGACCAAGTGATAAATGAATTAAAATTCAAAAGAGAGTTTAAAAAAATTGAGCAATTAGCCAATTGAATAATCGTCTTACTTTTGGAACTCCCTAATAAAAACCTCAGAATAACAGGAACAATCAGCTTTCTATCTAATTATGCACTAAGTAGCGAACAGCCAAAGACGAACTTCAACTTTAAGTTAGCTAACTCCCAACTATAGACTCTTCTCCCTTTTTGTGCTTTTCTAATCAATGCCCGTCTATTCACAACAAAGATCTGGTTGAAGGCATTTTCTGTCATGGTCCAATTATCTCATTATTTTATTGTTCGCGTAATAACAATATGACAAAAAAATACAAAGAAATGGGAAGATATTATGTGTTCTTTACAAAAATGATGCAAGTCATAACTTCATTTCTTAGCAAAGAAGCGTGTTGTCAAATCGAAGACAATTATTTTTACCCATTTCCACTTTTAATTTTATAATTTATCATCAACGGCAAATCATTATTCAAAAATAGTTACAGCCGAATTGATTCCAGTGTACTGTCTGTCTACCCAACCAGCAACCCTTCATTAATGTAAACCGTAAAAGACTTCCAACTGTGTTTTCTGCAATCAAATAGCGTCGTCTTTGCCATTAACGTCGGGAAGCAGAAGGTTTTGATTGTTATCGGTCGTCATTACAAACTTTTTTTTAACTTTAAAACGCTGTGTTGTCTTTTACGGCTTTTTTCTTCTATACCATATTGTTTGAAACAAATTGTAGAATGTTAAGTAGTAACAAAGTGGCATGAACAATTTCATTAACAAATAAAACTCTGCATATAAAGACATTATTATCTTTAAAAACAATGCGCTGAATTATTAAACCTTTGTTTTAACAAGCTGTCAGTCAGATTTATTAAAAGAATTTGACACTTAATTTTTTTCTCATAAAACCTGAAGAATGATAAATGAGTATTTAAAAATAAAAAAATGATGTGAAGATCAACACGACTAATGTATAATATATAAAATAACGTAATTAATCATCATATTTAAATCTAGGCGGAATAAATAGCAGTTTTAAAGATTTACATAAATGCTGTGAAACAAATTGTGAATTTAAATTCGATAATCTTGCTCCTCCCGTGACCACTGACCAACAACATGTCATAAATGCTCATAAATTAAATTAAACGCCTTGTAGGTATTAGTAAGATTTTAATCGATTACGAATTAATTCACAGCATATCTTCAAAAGCTGGCCCTTGTGATAAACAATGGACTCCTCAGTTCTCAAAGAGAAAGACTAAACTAAGTACCTCGGTTGGCACACGCATATCTCGAGATCAGCTCGTGTTCGTCTATATATGGGGGCTAATGAAAGGTCTGAAGAAAGCTTTCGAAAACTGCTTTCTTCAGAGTCAGATTTAAAATCGTAGGGGCCTTGGGACAAACAAATTATGGAGGCGCCCTTTCCGCCAATATTTCATCGTCGACATATTATTGATTGATATAAAATTTTATAGCCCACCAATTTTTTTTAAAACTTTTCCAAGTTCCAACCTTTAACCTGTGTATATACTGTTCATTTTTCGTTGTGAGTTTATCTTTTCCTTTACAAAAGCACAAATAAGATAAATCCACTAAATTTTATACATACATACGTACATACTTACATACTTACCCAACTATACAGTATTCTGTAGTAAACAAACATTTATCCCATTTATCCTATTGTTTTTTATCGTTTGGTTTAACGTCTAATTCAATTAATAATGGAAATTTCAAGCTGGATGATTTATAGCCCAACAATACCCAAACAATGGCGAGTGTTTTTTGCGTTAACCTTGCACTATTATACAAAAGTAAACAAATGTTTTTTTTTATACTAAATTTGTATGATATCTGTTAATCCAATAAATATCAAATCCCATAAGCTCCTGTTATCAGACACTTGAAGTGGAAAACATTAGTTTCTATTCATCCTAAATCGATTGACTGTAGCTACAGATTTCAGCCAAAAGCTCTTAATCCGCTTTCTCGAATGTATGGTCTACTTTGCAAAAACTCTTTGAAATATCACTCCCTTTTGAAGTATAGTCTTAAGCCAAAAGAAATGGGTAAAGCAGCACACATGCCAGTCTCCTTATCCTACACATTACTATTTACTGCCTCAAAGTAAAACCAAGAGGCGAAATAGGTTTACCAGTGACACGTTTCCTAACAACAATATGCTGCTTTCGACGTATCTGCTTTAGTAAATAGACCCAAGTGTTCCATTTGCAGTATCCGCATGTACCAAATAACCAGCAGAAAGTATTTACTGATGAACTTTTCCAGAGTTTCTATCAAAGTGTAACTAACTTTATATCCCATGAATTTTTGGTGTTCGCGCATTACATCATTTTAAACTCATTTCAAGAATACTAAAGAAAGAATGAATACCCGAATCACTGAATTATGACCACTATAAAACAGAATCGTGCAGATGGCTAAGATTGTCCCATTCTTTTAAAAGAAATCATCACTTCTATATTCCTACATTGAAAAGAAAAAAAATATTGGTTTCTACAGATATCTATCATGAAATTGCCTACTAAATTTTCCACTTGAATCGACTTCTTATGGGCATGTGAAATGTTACTATAATTTGGATTTCTGCCAGAAGAAATTCAAAAATAAATGATAACAATTTCCTGCCAGTATATGCTTCTGTGCTTATTTAGCCAATAATACTCAAATTCAACAAAATAAAAATTTACTACACGGCATCAAATATCATCTCGTTGATTAAAAATTGAAGTTAGGGTGTGGCAACTTTAGCCATGTCCCAAAGGTTCAATAGTTTAACTTTAAATCTTATGAGCATTTTATTACTATACTAAACCACATTCCATACCAGAGAAACCATCCATAAAGTCTTAAAATGCAAAAGCCAAGCTACAAATTACTTTTTTTTGTGTAAACGTCTTGTATTAACACGACAATTCAACCAATATATCAAACTCCTGTCTAAAGCGCCTTAATACTGTAAATAGTCTTAGATTTATTTCATCGTGTGCTTTTCTAAGGCATAAGCTGCTACATGTAAACACTTCATCACGTTCACATATCCCTTTTGATAAAATGTTGAAGCAGCTGGTTAACATGTTTTGCATACAAATTTTATTATTTATAAGATGTGTGTGATTGCCCGGCTCGCCCATACCATTCGTAGACAAACGTGATGATGTATGAAATCGAGGGGGTAACGTGGCGATGTTGGAAGTAGAAGATCGTCTCTATCTTTAGACCACAGAGTCTGGCATCCACCCTGGTCAGATGTGCAAAAGTACCTTCGTGTATGCAAGAAATGAACAATGGATATATCTCCCGTGCGGAATGTAAGTTAAAAAGTACATTTATATTCCATTTTCAATTGATACTGTATGCTGATGGAGAAAGAACACTGCATCACATAAACTGTAAAACCAGACCAAAAAAGGTTCGTGTGAAATGTGATCGACTAGTTTGCATGTCTCGTACTTGTGTAAATGTGAATTTACAATCCTGAGATAAAATTTAACCCTTAAAGATCAAAAGTAAAGAAGACTTCGTTGCGCTGTGTTAACGTCAACACTAATCTCTAGAAAAAATTAATGACAGAACACAGTAATGCTTAGTTCACACTGAACATGACGTAACGTAACGTAACTCACAAAAATTTAACATAACTTAAGAAAAATAACATGATTTTGTTCGCTCTGTTTGTAGAGAGTAAATGTAAATCGACCAATCACGCAATTTCTCATTTCATCTCGTTTCTAATGAGACATTGGTTGCTGTATTACTTCAAAATCGATTTTGAAGTAAGAAGTAACGTAACTTAAGAAATTATGGCAACTAATGTCCTATTACAAACGAAATAAAACGAGAAATTGCGTGATTGGTCGATTTACATTTACTGTCTACAAACAGAGTGAACAAAATCATATATTACTTTCCTTAAGTTACGTTAATTTTTTGAAAATTACGTTACGTTACGACATGTTCAGTGTGAACTAAGCATAAAGCCTAAAAACTTTTTTTTGACATTTTTTAGGCAAATACAAGTCAAAATTCTCAAAATATAAAATTCCATTTTTTTTATCTAACCAAAATTTCTACTAGTGTGCTAGGGGCTTCAAAGTTGTTTAATAAAATAAAATAAAAACACGACATATTTAATATTTTATTACGTTAAAGGCTAAAGCTTTATCTATGAATTTTATTTAGAAAGCTTAATTCTAGTTGCTAACAAGCTTAACACTCCGTGTGTTTGACCTTTAATCAATTTTATTGGACATACAATTTTTTCTTCATTTTATGGCTAGCACTTCTTCCAACTGTCTTCCAATTCCAATCAGTTCAAGTCGACTAAACCATTTGATAAGAAGACTATCCAACAATACTTATAGAAGTTTATCTTCTCGTTAAAAGACTTTATATAAAAGACTTCAAAAACAGATTTAACGCTCAAATAGACAACATAATCTCGTAATTAATAAAATTTATTTGTTTTCGAGTTTATTTCGCCCTTAAATAAAACAAACTCGTTACGCATTCACTAATGATTTAAATAAATAAACAAAGCAAAGAACTAATCTGTTTTCCTAAAACGGGACCAAAAAAATACGCGCTTTAACCTCAAGTCAGAAAAAAGTAAATTACTCACTGCCATCCCACCTAGTCATCCGCAATCCCATCTAATCAGGCAGTAACATGACCCACATATCCTTCTTCCTTTCCTGGCTTAAATCCAAAACATTTCCAATAATGTGATTTTAGAGAGAAAAAAAAAAAGACTTTGAAATTGACTTCAATATATTTAACCTATTCACTTGACTTGGTCACATTGGTTGAAAAAATTCAATTTCCCATCGCCAAAAGATGGCCATTTTTTCTCCTAGCAAAAGATCTGCCATAACTGCCATGCAAAAAAAATCTACTTCACGCTGGCAAATATTAGACAACATTCTATATCCACTAGCGAAATAACAACAAGAAAAAGTGCTAACTAAACTAGATGGTCGAATTGCAGTAAGACCAAAAGCAAAGTTTCAAAATGGTGTCAAACTCGCGCCATAATTTTCATCAATGAGAACCTAAACAACGGGAAAAAAAAGAAGAAAAAAAAGCAACAGTTCAAGCACTAAACCAAAGCTAAGACGTACAGATTTGCCACGGTTGCTGCTCCCAGCGGTACTAAAAAGAGCTCCACTGTTTCAGATTGAAATATTTGGTCCTTGTTTTTTTTCACTTTGCTTTGGTTTGCGTCAGCAGTGTCTTTTCGACCATCATTTGTCGCCTCGTCCTTTCCTTACAAGATTGTTTGCGGTTTTATTACAACTCCAAGTAAAAAATATTAAAAATGTTTGCGTTGATTATAAGATTTAGTAATAATTGACACATAGTTCACTATAATAATCGACCATTCTAGTTTCTAAATACGTATCAGATATGTTATTAATTAGTTTATTACCGACTTAAAGACCTCAGCCAGTTGGAAGAGATTAATGAAAATAGAGTAGTGTTATCATGTCAGTTTGTTGCTATATTGGATCATTGTGCAGCTATAAGAGTTATTTTTCCCAGTAAGGATAAGGAACACTTTATTACACACAAAGAACTTCAATGAGAAGATTTATTAGTTTTTTTCTGTGAAATTTATCTTTGGCGTTAGTCATAAGATGGCACTCATCAAATCTCTTTTTATTAACTGTTTGACAGCAATTTCATGATGCCACTCAGTCATTAGGAATTAGACGACACGTTACGAATATTTTTTTATATTAGGTCTAACAAAGCGTTGCTACAAAAACAAAAAAGTATCAGAAGTTTCTCCAATAATAATAATAATAATAAAAATAAAAAAAAACAAGTTTCAATTTAGTTAATTACAAAACTGATCTTTTCACCTAATCTTTCGAAAAACAAAAAAATGATAAAAACATCATCAACATAAACCTGGTCCAACTTACTTTTCACTTTCTTTTTTAATAGTTTTAATGTCATTTTGATGTACAATAAAAAAATATACAAATGTGCACTTATCTAAAATCAACGCACAAACCACAGGGTTTAGAGCTCCATAAAAAAAAGTGATTATAAATATAGACGCTTCAGTTACAGACCAAAGTTTTTCTATTCCCATAGCTCGAAAATCAATATTGAAATTATGTATTTAAATGAGACGATATTGGAGGTTTCTTACTCGCGACTCACTCAAAATTGGATTATAAGTATAACTTGATTCCAATCTTCTTCTCCTTCCTCAAGCTATATAATAACTTGAACTTGACAACCTTTAAAGTTTTTTTTTTCTCTCCATTTTCATCATTATACCACTCACTGCTGTATAACAATAGCATTTTGTGGATTCCAAATTTCAAAGTCTGCACTCACAAGTCAGCTGTATTTCTTAACCCTCCCTCAATTCCTAAGAGTTTGAAATGAACTCCACCTGAAGGTTTATTTGAAGAAGTCCTCTCAGTTTCATGAAATATTCATTGCCACGTTTTATTTTTTTAACAATAGAAAAAATAATTTAAAAATGCCGTATGTTTTACCTCCTTATTCTTCTAATGAAATAAGTCTAATGATATTAAGTTGTATGTGTAAATATTTTGAATAAAATAGCCGCTATATGAATTTAAAAGTCAATACCAATTGACTAATATCCATTTGGTATAAGTAGTTCTGACAGCAATTCCCTCCCACTTCTTTCCGAGTGATAAACGTTTGATTGTGATGGTTTCCTTCGAGCTGTCAAAATGCGACAATAAGTTCACCTTTATCAAGATAAGACAAGAAAAGCAGTCGGTTTGTTGTTTGCTTGTCACACCACTGATCACAAGTTGTCTGGCACCATATGCCACAAAGAACTCCATCCTATGTCGACAGAAACGCCGCAAAAACACCGCTCAGTTGTTTATTTTATAAAGAATTGATCGAATAGTTATGGTAGAGGGTTTGTTCAAATAGAGGATTTGCGCTGATCACAAAAACGTATGTACGCATGAACGTACAAACGTATAACTTTTTTATTTATACGTTTGTACGTTCATGCGTACATACGTTTACGTTGATACGTGATGAGTGTTTGCGCAAACAAAACAAAAAAATCACGTAACAACGTGGTGTCAATCGATCTAATGCTGGTGTCACTCGGGCCTATAATTCAAATACCCGTTGCAGTCAATGGTGGTGGAGTGTTGGTCCTGGTGGCGGCGATGGTTTGTTATTTTCACGTCCTCGGCTTCTAATACTGTGTCCTGTGCTCGGCCCGTCATTTTTGCAAATGGCGGCTTGCAAAAATGAAAGCGGGCCATTTGCTTTGTTATGCGCATGCGCATAACAATACGTTCATACGTTCAGGAGATGAATGTATGGAACAACGTAAGAATTTAATTGTTACGTTGATCTGTACGTTTTAACAATCACTTATCAACGTATCTACGTATGAAACATACGTTCGTACATTTACTAAGTTTACATGAACACGTTTTTCTGGAAATGACATCATCATTTCTCAAGTGGAAAAGTAAAAAATTAAGTATTCACTCTAGTTTCCACTTTTCCACTTGATAAATGATGACGTCATTTTCCAGAAAAGAGCGTTCATGTAAACTTAGTAAGTGATACGTTGATACGTTTGTGCAAATTTCAGTTGTGCAAATCCTCTATTATAAACCAGTTTAAAACCAATTTAAAAAAAATAGGTTAGCAAAATTTCAACATCTTGCAGAGGCCATGGACAATGATTGAAGTCGATTCCACACGTACTTTTCATAAAAAAAAACTTATTTTTCATTAAAAAAAAATTATTTTTCACGAAAAAAAATCGGGATTTTTCATTAAAAAAAAATTATTTTTCACGAAAAAAATCGGGATTTTCATCAAAAAACCGTATTTCTACATCAAAAAATCGGGATTTTTCATCAAAAAATTGGAATTTTTCATCAAAAAATTGGATTTTTCATCAAAAAATCGGTATTTCTTGATCGGGATTTTTTGATGAAAAAAGTGATGAGAAATACGTTTTTTTGATAAAAATCCCGATTTTTGATGAGAAATACGTTTTTTTCATGGAAAAATCGGAAATATAAGGTTTTTTAAATGAAAAATAAGGTTTTTTTTAATGAAAAATAAGGTTTTTTTAATGAAAAATAAGGTTTTTTTAATGAAAAATAAAGTTTTTTAATGAAAAATAAAGTTTTTTAATGAAAAATAAAGTTTTTTAATGAAAAATAAGTTTTTTGTCATGAAAAGTACGTGCGGAATCAACAAACATGGAATTTATTTTTTTTAATTTAAAATTTGTGGGCATTTCTCTCGTCTAGATCAAAAACAATTTTGTTTTTCTATTTTTTTTCTTTATTTTTATCAAAAATTAAATCTCCAAAAAATATGATTACCCACCACTATAACTCATTTAAAATATTTACATATTCCCATCTTTATTTATACAATTTTTAATGATGGTAAAGAAAGTCTCAGCAACCTAAATTTGAACTAATCCTTTTAATCTTGTAGCAAATTGCTTGTTTACACAAAACTTCCATTTATTTTTATAGCAATAAGATTAAAATGGTGGGTTAATAATTAAAACGGTGAGCTAATATAAAAACAAAAGATACCCCAAAAAAGAACGACACTGAACACAACAAAATTTAAACACAAAAAAATTTAAAAGACAAATAACCGCAATAACATAAACCTACTTTGTTTGCATAATTAAGATCAACAAATCATCAATGTTCAGCGGGCAGGCTAATTAAATAATATCTTAATTTCATTAGTAAGATAATCCTCTAACCGCCATTTGCAAAAATGACGGGCCGAACACGCGGTAGAGGCCTAGGACGCAGTATTAGAAGCCAAGGACGTGAAAATAACGAACCATCCCCGCCACCAGCACCAACACACCACCATCATTGACTGCAACGGGTATTTGAATCATGTTTTTGAATTTTAATTTCAGATTGATTGACACCACGTTGATAGGATGATTTTTTTTGTTTGCGCAAACACTCATCACGTATCAACGTAAACGTATAAACGTATGAACTTACAAATGAATAGAGGATTTGCGCTGATCACAAAAACGTATGTATGCATGAACGTACAAACGTACAACTTTTTTATTTATACTTCATGCGTACATATGTTTACGTAGATACGTGATTGTGTTTGCGCAAACAAAAAAATCACGTAACAACGTGGTGTCAATTAATCTAATGCTGGTCACTCGAACCAAATTCAAATACCTGTTGTAGTCAATGGTGGTGGTGTGTTGGTGCTGGTGGCGGACATGGTTCGTTATTTTTACGTCCTCGGCCTCTTCCGAGTGCTCGGCCCGTCATTTTTGCAAATGGCGGCTTGCAAAAACGGAAGCGAGCCGGTTGCTTTGTTATGCGCATGCGCATAACAATACGTTCGTACGTACATTCGTTCAGGCGATGAACGTATGGACCAACGTAAGAATTGAATTCTTACGTTAATCTGAACGTTTTAACAATCATGTATCAACTTATCTACGTATGAAACATACGTTCATACGTTGATACGTCGATACGTTTGTGTAAATTTCAGGTGCGCAAATCCTCTTATAACTTTTTAATTATACGTTTGTACATATGCGTACATACGTTTTTGTGCAAATCCTCTAATGGTGGTGGTGTGTTGGTGGTGGCGCCGGCGATAGTTGGTTATTTTCGCGTCCTGAGCCTCAAATACTGCGTCCTCGACCCGTCATTTTTGCAAATGGCAGCTTGCAAAAACGGAAGCAGGCCGAGTGCTTTGTTATGCGCATGCACATAACAATACGTTTTCATACATTCATACGTTCATACGTTCAACGTATGAATTCAATTCTTACGTCGATCTGTATGATCTACGTATGAAACATACGTTGATACGTTGATACGTTTGTGCAAATTTCAGTTGCGCAAATCCTCTACTATTTTCTAACGCCCGCTGCCTTAGCCAATATGCAAAATGTGATTTTATACAGTCTCACCAAGAGACATCATCATCATCATCTCTTTATGAGCTGCACACACTTTTCACAGCTACATATTTATAACATTAAATAACATTTTCGTGCGCAAACAACCCAAGACAATTGTCTCCACTGCTGAAAATTCTTATTTCAGAATTTTAATATTTATGTTTTGTGAGATTTTATAAGTTTTGCCAACAACAGGTTCTCTATTACGATAACATATACTTAACTCACAAAACCAAGATAGAAAGACAAGTTTACTAACATTTAGAAATATTATTTATTTTGCAGTTGGTCAAGAGGAGATGCAGGTATACTTTCACAGTGAAAAATCTTTTATTAAGTGTTATTAGTCGTTTAATGTTAATGATCTAATTAGATTCACAAACAAAAGCAATATTTTAATTTTAATTAATTGTATTAATTAGCTAATGTTATTTTATCTCCGCAACCAATTGATTTTTTTTTTTAAATCAACAGAATTTAATCAAAAAAAGAATAGTTTTTTAAACAAACAAAAACTATATATAAAAAAAATCTATCTGGAAAGTAGACTTTAGAATCAACAAACTTAAATTAAAAAATAAACTAGGGAAGTGAAGTGAAAAACTCAAAAAATAAAAAAACAAAAACAAATGAAAAAACTTCGAATTGTTTCAGGACGACTTCAAGTAGCAAAGCAAGAAGTGGAAGAAAACTGAGAAAACAAGAAGTGAAATAGAAGTCTTTCCAGAATCATTTACTATAAATCGAAAAAAAAGAAGATAATAGTGGAGCTAAACAGAATTTTTATTTAAATGTAAATTTTTTTACGAAAAACTTTCTTATACATTCTGCAAATTCATTTATTCTTGCATTGCAAAAGTGTGTTTGTTTGCAAAAAAAATAATTTTGCTAAAAAAATATTCAGTTTTAATTTAACGTCAACACAGTCGTATGTTTAATAAACAGTCGCATTACTTGAATTTTCTATGCGTCTAATCTGTAGATTTATTTGCAAATAATCCAAATAATCAACATATTTTGAAAAAAATATGACACCACAGAGTCAATGAACGGTACTGCAGATAAAACAACCGCCCAACTGTGCCAAAAAGATAAAATATTCTATTAATAAGCTAATTTTTAAAAAAAATTGTAAACGAGAAAAAAAATGAAAAAAGTCATTATTCATAAAGTTTTGCGAATACATAATTTGCATTAATGTAAACACGCATTTATAATCAAGAATAAAGTAAATATTCTAAAGCTAAAAGTAGATCAACTGGTGAGTTGCCAAAACACACTATAGAAATCCCTAATATTTAGATAATGCACCCATATTAGTGCTCCTTTATCTATTTGGTTATACATTCCAAATAAATAAAAATTGTGATCGTAAAATTGTTAAAACAAGAAACGTAAATTTTAAGACATTCTAAAATTCTAAAAATCTGTAAAAAAATAAACCTAAATAGAATTTTTTTTAATCATTTTTGTCAACCGTATTTTGATTAAATAACAACAACGTAGTGAAATACAAAAAGGAAATGACCAAGAAAGCTGAAAATTATTTTTGCATGATAAAAGTTTTATATTAAATGTTAAAATGTTTATTTCCACCACAAAGTAAAATTTCAAGTCCAATAACTTTATCGCTGCACTTGGGCAAGAGTAAATTGAATCGCTGGAGCATATGGTTAAACCTAAAAATGTTTTAAAACCATTTGCGTAGATTGTTTAGTGTTATGTCTTTAATATCACACTCCAAAATAAAAATATGGAAAAAAATAAAAGTCAATATGCTTGAACACGTTACACATTAAAGCCATATTTTATTGATATCATTTTCGACAGAATTATTGCATCTCACATTTATTAACTCATATATTCGTTATCTAGCTTACATCTATTTACTAGAACACCTTAATTGAAGTCCTCATTGCACGAAATGCCCATTTGACCTTTCACACCACAGTAGTGTCATTAATACGATGGTATTATTAATATGCTTAAAAAAAATAATTGATGATTTCCAGTTCATCCCATTCTATTCTGTAATCCCAACTAGTTTAATAAATTTTTCCTTTATCTACTCTTTGCCTTGCGCCATACCTTTCTTTTTATTCCCTCTTGAATTCCCCTATGCATCCTTAGACAACTCCTTGATACAGCCATTAATTCTCCGCTTCACAGACATATATTTGTCAAGTGCCCAAGATCAATATAAGTATAAGCCCAATATTAATGCAATTTGTCTAGTCAATCGGCTTTATTGGACCTATTCAGCACAAGTTCCGAGAAAAAATGTAAAAAAAAAGACACTCGAATCCATAAATCAATTCTATTTCCTTTTCGCCAAGTACATTAAGTCAAGTTACAAAGCTGAATCCCTTTACTAACAAAAACTAGAGAACATCATCATCACTCTTATATTTTGAGTCTATGACATCTGTTTGAAAAAAAAATTGAAAAAATAAATAAGTAAAATAAATGAAAAGATGACCAGCAATTCAATTTGTAAGACAATATTCAAAGATTTATTCAGAAGTGGATTCCTAATACATGTGAAGTTTTCGGTGACACATGAAAGACCTGCAGGTACTCGAGTGGTTATTGAAGGTTGGAGTGAAGGCAATTTTAATATATTTCAACAGCATTTCCATTTAAATGTTGTCAGATTTTTGCTTGAATGCTGTATAATAATGTCATTAGAACATGGAATGTCACTGGTTGATGGCATGTCAGACAGAGCAGGGCTTTCAACCCTGGGTGACATTAGCGTTATTAACACCATTTGTGCTTTTATAGTCGATTATTATAAGATTTTCTGTTCTTTTGACACCGCTTTGCATTTTTCACTGCGTAATAAACTGTATTACCATGAGAGTACGCTGTAAAACAAAAGATTTTGTCAAAATTATAAAGTATATAACTGTAACTCATCTTTCTCAAAAATATCCCTCAAAAACCTATAAAAATTAAATTTATTAACAAAGTGCACGATGTGATGTACAATACACCGAGTAAAGTTTGCATTCAACAAATAAACCAACTTTACTGCACTAATACAATTAATCCCATCCCTACTTCGTCAATTGCTTTTCTTCACCATCTGCATCTTCTCATCTAATCAACAAGAATCGTGCCAGCCACATCAAATCGAATGATTATGCATGGGGTTAATTTTCGGATAATCTAACATTACTGACAGGCAACAGCCCCTTCAATTCAAAACTAAAAAAAAAATTTCAACCCTAAGAGATGTGCTCCTAAAATTTGCATGACATCATGTAATATGTAAATTTTATTTATAAAATAAGAATAAGTTTCGAGTTCCATTTAAATTTATTTCCGAATTTCGTGATGCAATATATATCCCTGATAATAGCCTGGAAATTGATACTCGGCAACACATTAATGTCACAATCATTATCCCGCGGACTTGAGTAATTCTTACACCAAACTTGGCTTTTACTAACCGCAACGAGTAGGCGCTTCACAGTCTTTTCACGCTTGGACAGGTCAATCCACAAAAGGGGAATATGGATAGCTGTAATTGATTTTAGCAAACATAAATTGTTTTTTTCTCCCGCTTTATTTGGATCTAACTAATTAATTTTTTTTAAATTTATTATTTAATTATTGAAACTATTTTTTTTTTTTAAAATGATAACAGTAATTTGTGTCGTTGTTTATACTATAATCTCTTTAACCAGTTCAAGCTCACTTACTCGGCGAGGTGAAATGTGCGCATGCGCGGAAGAGGTAAATGTAGAAGAAACGCCAGCTTTCGTGCTCAGTGCCCTACACGCAGCACGCGGGATATGAAACACCAGCGTCTGCTCAACATCTGCTGATGAGGTAAGAATGAAATTCGGTCATTGAGTGTTAGAATTGTCCATATAAAGTTTATATTTATTAAAAATTCATTAGTTATGATATTTTAATTAGATTTAAATTTTAATTCACATTTATTATGTTATTACGATTTCAAAAACGAAAACAACTTTGTGGCTTTAAATGTCAGATAAAGTAATAAACTTAAAACTTTCCCAACTTTTTCGATCAACATAAAAATTCAATTATATATTGTCTTTCAATCCAGAAATCAATCCACTTTCATTCGCCCTTTCGTGTTTTGTTTTTCTATTTCCTAAAACTTCTCTCATCTTCACTTGTACGAAATTGAATTTTTATATCTATTACATACATCGAAAAAAGTTGTCTCAAATTTCTCAAGATACGGTATCCTTCTGCTCTCCTGCACTATTTTCCCAGCATCATATCGAACTACCTATTATCAATCAATCAATCAATTTAAAATTCTAAAAACCCGAAAACTGTACTCATGTATTAAAAAAATATTTTGCAAATTTCCCCTGCGATCAAAAACTCATAACTTATTTACGAGATTATATGATTTATATGAAAGGGAAAAACAATTCAATAAAAATAAAAATCTATATATGTGCTTTTATTTTAGATTTAAAAAAAAGAAAAACTGAAATTTTTGTTTTAATTTATGAAAGACAATATTCAATCAGAAACGATTCGTATTGTAGTCAAGACAGAATAAAAAGATACACATCAAACAGTTCTCTCTTATCTTGGATCCCAAACAGAAAAACCCAAGAGATACGAAAAAACTCGACTTCTAATGCTAGACAACCATAGAATACCCGCAGGATTTAGAACCATAAAAAAATATAAGACATTCACCATTTTTTTTTTGGAAGTATAAGATTAAAAGCATTAGATGTTACCAGCAAAATAATAGGTACTAAAGTCACTTTTGTTCTGCATTACTCTTAATCTTATATGAAATGGAAAGATTAAAGACGCAGTCTTACACTTTAAACACCTGTTGGCCTTTCCATTTAGCAGATTACTAAAATAATGATTTAAAATTAAGCTTTTTTAATTAAAATTACGTTACAACTGTGCATGTGAAGTGTTATTAAAATTTATTTTATATCGAACAAAGCTATCCAAAATTTGAAGCTTCAAAGTTGCTATATCAAATTATAAATATAAAAAGTTAATTTTAGAAAAATAAATAAACATCATAAAAAAAAATTTAAAAAATTAAATCTTTGACTTCCAGCCATAAAATCGTATTATTGTCCTAAAAATTTGATGGTTTTCCTCCGTTTGCATATACAGGAAATTCTGGTAATTGCATTTTGGTATGATGCGCAGCAGCAAAGCCGAGCCAAGCTCAAAGGGCGGCACAAAAATGAATCGAAGCAGACTTTTAATGATAAACTGTGTAAGCTTACGGCACACCCTATCATAACAATATTAGTAGTAGTATTTGAAAATGTACAGTACTCAGTACAGTAGTATTTCCAGTCTTTGTGGTGTGTTTAATTAACGATTAGCGCTTCCAAACTGGGTTTATTAACGCCATTTCTTTTAGATTTAATTATTTGATTGCTACATAAAAGACCTTGCCGTGTTCGAAAGAGTTTGTTTATAGTCTAATTGTCGCAAAGCAAGTAGTGTGTGATAACGATCTTCAAGCTCTCAGTAATGTGGTCACACTGGGATGAATTCCTCTTCTGTTTATCACAAACATAATTACACCCTCATGTGTTGATGCCTTCCTCTTCAATGCACAGCGTGACTACGTTCAGTCCATTCTCCTATTCAACTTTTGCTTGCGTTTCTTTTCTATGTGCGACTCAGTGCGAGCAACACCCGATTTTTATCGTAAAACCTAAATGGCACTCCGTAGAATATTTAATTAAAAATAATTTCGTGAATAAGTCGTTAATCTATAGGTCTAAGAAGAATACTTTTATCGAGCATTAATCTTTTGTTATCATTTTCTAAATTGCGCCGTTCATAATCCACAAAATTAATATCAATAAAATTACCTAGTAATTTGATCAATTTAATATATAAAAAAAATTCAATAATTTTGTTATTCGCAGAATTTTAATACAAAACAAATTCTTAAAGAAGCTAAAAAATAGTAAAACAAACAGTAATTGTGGGTTTCCCCTCTTTTATTTTCTTACTCAATTGCAAGTTAAATTCTCTAATTTAACATTCGAATTAATGCATTTGTGCCTACTGAAGCTGAATCTAATTTTGACTGCATTTTTACTTGCTCAAATTGACAAATTAGTGTCAAATTAAAGCTTTAAAATGCCGCAGGTCGTATATAAAGTGATAAAAAACGCACATATTAATCAAAACATAAAATAAATTAAATGAGCAGCCATTAGAACATCTACAATTGACTATAAACAAATAACTGTTGATAATATTAACTAGCCGAACAAGTGTAAATTATACACGGTTCACTAATGAAATCATTAATTCAAATAACACTTCTCTTTGCGTAGCTTTGTTTATTATTACAACCTCAGATGTTCTAAAGAAATTAACTTGAGCACTAAAAATTCTAAACCAAAAAAAACCCCTAAAGCATTAAAAACATACCTTTAAAAGTAGCTAATAAATGAGAAAGAATGTGGATCATATTCAGTTCATTTGCATTTGGTAGCAAATAAAAAAAATTATTTTTTTTTCATTTATAAAAATTTGGGTTTCAAATCCAATTAGTTAAAAATTAAAAAAAAAAAAATATTTTTTTTTCATTTATAAAAATTTGGGTTTCAAATCCAATTAGTTAAAAATTAAAAAAAAAAAAATTTCCACGAACTGCTCATAAATTATCCCTCTTTTTTTTTTATTTATAAAATTATAAAGCAAGTTAATTGTGACTGTTCGTGAACTATGTCATTTCAAAATATTGTTACCTGAATTATTCAACAAAACATAACATAAAAAACATAATTTTCATTAAATAAAAATAATTTCTATAATAAACATATTTCGTTCATGAAGTTAATAGAACTTTAACCAATTTTCTCGCTTCATAATGTTTAACTTTCAAGGCCAACAATTTTAGTGCCGATTTAATGCTTTTTTTTAAACATTAAAAAAGAGAGAAAATGCAATCAATCTTAAGTTATTCGTGGTTGTAGTTTAATCAACAAAAAAGTTCAAAGGACATTGGACATTCACCCTGCCTTACACACAGCCCAGAATAAATTTGTAGACAAACTACAGATCCAATTGAATTTTAACAAAACCAAAGAAAGAGAAAGAGTGTAGAATGCTGTCAACATTAATCCAAGTCTCTTATTTGTTGTTATGGTAACCTGCATGTGACCCTGTTTACGATTCTTTTGCCATGGCGAAAACCCAGATTCCATGGAAATAGATCAAATTTAAAACCACCAACTTTATAAAGCCTCCCATCAATTTTTTTTCACTCTAAAAAAATAATAAAGCACTCGATCTTCACACTTAACGTACTCACGTTACTGCGCAGCTAAAACTATACAGCTTTTTCTCCGACATGTTTTTTTGACATTTACCGATCAAAAACATGTTTTCAGCTCCAATAACTCATCAAAAATAATTTTAAAACTCCATGTCAAATCGCACTTAAAATTAAAAAATGCTTAAATGCTAAGCTGTAACGTGAGAGAGTTCACCTAGGAAACATCTTGCCAGTAAAGTTGCGCAACATCTGTAATGTATTCAATCCAAATTTATTTCTTTATTGGATTTTCAGCAAATACAGTATACAAAGCCACAAATAGGTGTACTCAATCTAAATAATATCCCTTACAGTATGATGCAATAAAAAGAATTTGCCGTATGTGTAAGTATCTTTTAGCTGATACGTTCAGAAGTTTCATATCCGCCAGCACAAAAAAGATGAAAGATAAAGAATTCACTTTTAATAATGAAGACTGAGAGCACATTTATTTACAGAAATAAAAATAAATTATTTATATCTTGAATTTACATAAGTATAGTCTCTACTACGCTTGTTTATTGGTAACAAACTTAGGTGCATCTCCAAGGAGATATCAAGATAGTTGTACCACGCAGTAAATTTCCATAGGAACACATTACGTCAATACCCCTACGGGACAAGTTTGGAAATAGACATTTTTCCTAACATACATAATGATGACCATTTAAATTGGATTTGGAATCCAATGGGAAGTCCCCGTACAAGTTCAACTCTTGTTTGTAGTTCCAAACGCTGTTTGCCATCATGTACTTATGTGTTCCATCATGTCAAAGAATTAACACACAACAATGAATTCGAGAGTCACTGAACTGTTTATTGGAAACCAAATTAGTCTAACCTCTACACAGTACAACGGTCAACCATCTGTCTGTTCTACTAAACAACAGTTGTTATTTAAATATTGATGCAACATTTATAGCAATAAATGTTTTACTAATTATAAATTATTTATGTCAACGTTAATGTGTTTAATGTTGCAAAAAAGAGAGCAGCGTTATCTCGGAAAATCTCAACCAAACTTCATGTTGTCGATATATTATTTTTTACAACCGAACCAACACCCAACTCTTAAATCCGACCTTTAAAGCTAGACAATAAAAACAAACACATTCAATTTTTATTATGTCATTAACTCTAATAAATAGTTATATTATGTCCACTAATTAATTATCTGAATTTAATCAACACACGTTGGACGAGGATAATGAATTTTCGGTAGCATTTCATATTTCTGCTTCGCCACTGCACCAGGGACAAATTTCGCCTCGTGGGTCATTTGCTGAATGTAGCGAGCCCATGTTGTCACTGAAGTTAAGTGAAAGGCAAAAAACACTAAAAGTGAAAATAAAAAATATTTTTATGGTTGTGGCTGGGTTACACAATAAAAACAAAAAACAATCTTTAAACACCATCTGGCCCGTACTTTGCAAAGTATCATCAGAAATAAAGAACCGAGATTAATTACAAATTTGATACTTACAGTATCTTGATTCATCATACCATCAATTAGCTTTTCACCATTGTCTAGATAATAACTTTAAAATTAGCCGTGCACGTATTGGGCTTCTACAGTATATCGAATCGCAGTAAGATTTCCATTATATACATTATTTACATTATTCCGTATGTCCAACTCACGAACCTTTAACAAAGAAAAATTAGCTCTTAAACTGTATGTTTTATTCGCTAATTTCAATTAGTTTAGCAGCACTCCAAACTGTAGGTGTCAGCAGCTTAATCTGCATACAAAATAGGACGTTGTAACGACACCATTAATTACTAAAGTAGCTAATTTCCAAAAGATTTCGAATTTTCATTTTCAGCTTGCTATATCAACATTATAGGAGCGAATTGCTATTTATGTGTAACAAAGGCATCAATTTTCCAAAATTGGTTTATTTTTAAAGCATTCTTGAGTATGCCTAGATCTGATATGTGTAGATTTTAGAACTAAGTCCGGATCTGACTATGTGTAGATTTTAGAAGTAAGTCTGGATCTGATTATGTGTAGATTTTAGAAGTAAGTCTGGATCTGATTATGTGAGGATTTTAGAAGTAAGTCTGAATCTGATTATGTGAGGATTTTAGAAGTAAGCCTGAATCTGATTACGTGTAGAATTTATTTTATTTCGCATAATATCAATTGGAAGAACTACCTGCTGCCTTTAGATATTTACTAAAGAATTCTTTTTTATAATTAATTTACTGTTATTAAAACAACTAAAATTTGTACTTTATTGGTTACATATTCGTTACTTAAAGAATTGTAAATAAAAACTTCAATGATTAAATACGCACCATTATATTAAAATAATAAAAATTTGAAAAGTGAATTCCAAAGAAAGACAATTATACAGACACATCATAAAATAATAGTAGGCCTTTCGTTGTATTTGACTGGAACATCATCAGCTATATTTTATTCATTAACAAAAACTCCTTAATATATTAAAAATAAGTGTGTAAAACAGACATAACACATCCAAAACATCACTTGGACGTTTTTTGAACACTAGGAATAATTCTCTTTGATCTACTAGGAAGGACCTGGATTGGGAGTTCATCAATTTGACCTTTCGGTGTCTCCACCATCCATTTAGCACCCCTCAAACCCACTTTCCCGTTCATATAGGTCCCATTATTAGCACTAATAGCAATAAAGAATGCCTCTAATATTTCAGGTATTAGTGTATCAGACTCTTCAACAATCATAGAGGCAACAAAAGATGAAAGAATGAGTAGATTGAGAGAAGAAAAAACCCTATTCTTAAACAAAATGACATTAAACACTTAGGTACCCAATAACGTTAACTCACCTAACTTCACTAGATTATTCCGCAATGAAGGTAAAATCGCGATCCATTGTAGAAATTCAGTAATTAGCACTCTTAAATTAAAAAAATAATATTATTAACGAGCCAGGATTTGGTGTATACAAGATTCCATGCAGTGAATGTAACAAGGTTTACATAGGTCAAACTGGTACAAAGCCCTAGAAATAAGAATTAAAAACACAAAAAAGCAATCGAGGGAAAAAATAGCAAAATGCCATGTACCAGCATTTCTTTCGAAACAAAACATACCATAAAGTGGGACAATGCCTCTATGATTGTTGAAGAGTCTGATACACTAATATGTGAACTATTAGAGGCATTCATTATTGCTATTAGTGCTAATAATAGGACCTATATGAACGGGAATTTGGATTTGAGGGGTGCTGAATGGATGGTGGAAGCATTGAAAAGTCAAATTGATAAACTCCCAACCCAGGTCCTTCCTAGGAGATCAAAGAGAATTATTCCTAGTGTTCAAAAAATGTCCAAGTGACGTTTTGGATGTGTTATGTCTGTTTTACATACTTATTTTCAATATATTAAGAAGTTTTTGTTTATGAATAAAATAAAGCTGATGATGTTGCAGTCAAATGCAATGAAAGGCCTACTATTATTTTATGTATAATTGTCTCTCTTTGGCATTCACTTTTCAAATTTTTATTAAAGAATTATGCAACATAAACAAATATTTTTATCTAGCTGTTGCTACGATTTTAAAGAAGAATAACAAGTTAAAAAAGCTTATGATTTATACGCTTGTACAGACCATCAATTTAAGTGTATATCAAAATCTTGAATTGCCATAATAAAAACAATTTCGAATATCTAAACTTTTGTGTTGATCCAAAACTACTAGTAAGCTCAAACAAGAGGTACAATGCTAGACAAAATAATAAGTTCACAACTAATTTTATACACAGGGTTTATCAGAATTCATGTTACACAGAAACAGGGAGTATAGAGAAGGACCAAATTTCCACTAATCAAAAATTCCAAAAAAAATTCTCAAATTTTCAAATAAAAACACACAATCCTTAGCCAACAACAGTTTATTGCTCTAGAACATCTCTTGTAATCAACTATTGCTGTTGGCTACCAATTGTGTGTTTTTATTTGAGACTTGCACTTTAACCTGGCAAACGTGGGCGATATGCGTGACGCGGGATATTTGAAATCTTCCATTGTTTTTGGGGTTGTGACTAAATGGAAATTTTTTTTGGAATTTTTGATTAGTGGAAACGTGATCTCCTGGTTCCCCTGTTTCTGTGTAACATAAATTCTGATACACCCTGTATAGTGTATGTAAAAATAAACAAAAAACAGCTTTCTTTAGATGCAATCCTCCTTACTGCAGTCCCCTAGGACATCCATCGTATAATGCCACAGAACAAAAACCCAATACAAAAAGGACGAATTCATTTGGTTTGCGCACTAGTCCAATTATGATTACTCGATCAACCATGTAATGGGACCGTACTGTAAGAACGAAGTACAAACTATTGTTGTTGACTTATTGTGTAAAAATAAATAAAACAATTTGTAATAAAACGTTCAAATAATAATTGCTTAAAAAAATTAGCAAATGACTAAATAATGATTACTAAATTATCCAATTGCATAAAATTTACACTGACATTCATTATTAATATAATAGTAAATCTAAACTAAACCATTTTAATACATATACTGTAACAAATCGGGGGCTTATAATAAGCGCGAATATGAATAAGCGCGAACTTGGAAATTATGAATACGCGCGAACGCGAAAACAATGAATAGGCGCGAATATGAATAACCGCGAAATATTTCGATTCGCGGTTATTCATATGCAGAATATAAATAACCGCAAATCGATTTTTATGGTTTTGTGCAATATGAATAAGCGCGAATTATGAATTTTTCCTGGGAAAAACTTGTACTTTGTTGTTTTTGTTTCGCGCACTTTAATGACCACTTTAACCTGTAACCTGTCTTGATGAGGTTGTTTGTAAATCAGGCACCGCAGGCGCAAATGGGTTTTCTGGTGCATTTCAGTACTCTGTGCATAATTCGCGCTTATTCATATTCTCCACTGAAATGAGCCAGAATATGAATAACCGCGAAACGAAATTTTTCTGTGTTTGCGATATGAATAAACGCGAAAGATTCCATTCCGCGGTTATTCATATGGTAACCATGAATAAACGCGAATGAAGAAGCGCGAATTTTGAGTTCGCGTTTATTCATATTCGCGTTTATTATAGGGACCCAACAAATCATACTAAAACTGTTATACTTCTTGCCTTCACCATGTCAAAACCATGCCTCCCTCATTTATGCAGCTTTTGACTGCTTTATAACACCAACCCAGGTAACACCAAATTTTGCTGTAACGTTGCAATGTTGCTGCAATGTTCCAAATAATACTTCTGCTAACATTGCTGCACTGTTGCCAACAGTGCAGCAATGTTAGAAAAAGTATCATTTGGAACATCATTGCATGCAACATTGGTGTTACTTGGGAATCTTCTTTGTTACAGTCTAGAACCAAAAAAATGTCCATCCGAAACACCCTTATAGAACAACTTTGTTGACCATAATGGTAAAGCCTTGAGTGTGCCGAGAACTGAGACATTTATAGAAAAGTTCAAAAACCTATAGTCTGTCCGTGTATTTCTATAGTCCATATCGGATTGTCTGGAACCTTTTCACGCAATAATGTATTCCAAAGTGGGATCACATAATCTCATCATCAAATGGCTAAACATGTACAGTATATGACAACATCAAAATGGCATCAACAAAATGGCAACAACAATCCAAATTACAATATTTTTATATCCTACGCCATTTAGTCTGATTTTGTCTGTTCCCATTATTAGATGGGATCAAGATATTAAAAAATTACTCAAAAATGGCACAACGAAGCTCAAAGATGATTATATTCCAAAGTTTTCTCAAATTGTGTAAAGTTAAAAATGGTACCAAAGTTAAGAATGGTACCAAAGTTAAAATAGGTACCAAAGTTAAAAATGGTACCAAAGTTGTTAAAATGGTACCAAAGTTGTTAAAAATGGTACCAAAGTTGTTTAAAATGGTACCAAAGTTAAAAATGATACCAAAGTTAATAATGGTACCACATGCCTAGTACTAAAATAATGAGACGCCATAGTGATCCAGGTAACACTAAAACCCAGAACTATTGATACCATAATTTTAGTACTAGGCAGTTATGCCTGCCCGCCATTTGTAATCACATGTGAAAAGCACTATGTGCACCTCTTGAGGTGTGAGTCGCCCGTGTGAGTCACATAACATAACATGAGGCCTATGAGGCTTCCGGTGCGCATGTGTGAAATCACATTTTCACACTTAAGCATTTGCGCACTCATGCGACAGTTTCTGAATCCCCCTAGTCACAAACTATTTCATGACGCAAATTCGCTGCGTGTGTAAAAAAGTCCCAGCCAATCCGATATGGACTATAGAGCTACGCAGACAGACTATACCCAGGTAACATGCAAATGTTCCTAGAATGTTCCGAATGTCACCTGAAGGTTGGCAATGTTTACGGTATTTTCGCAACATTTCTGCAACATCAACAATCAACTTAGATTTTTGTCAATTGTTGCTGCACTTTTTCTTTGAATGTTGTTTCAAATGTCACTTAATTCTTTGAACATTACGGCAATGTTGCATGCAACATTATGGCAATGTTGCCAATAAAACAGTGCAACAATGTTGAAAAAGTGACAGTTGGAACAGTGCAGCAACATCGCAAATGTTATTTCCAATCATTGCAGCAATGTTGCAGCAACATTCGATCGGTGTTACCTGGATAGTGCAGACATACGGTACATACCTGACTTAAATTTAAATCGCACAAGAATTTAAAATAACTGAGATTCCCATTGGATAACTCGCCACTGCTCAATCATCAAATCATTATAATATTACAACTTTCATTATTTCAAACAAATTTTAAAAAAAAATTATAAAAATTATTCGTCGTCAATGGTTCACGAGATAAGAATTTTTTTAATTGCAAGTTGAGTTAAATTCTCGTTTATCGCTTACGTTTTCTGGACCATGAAATTTACAAGCAGTTTTCATTGTTCCATGTTTGGTTTCATTGCATCGTTTTAAAAGCAGATGGAGTAAATTCACGTGTATTATTTTCAATAAAAAATTAGGCAGCAAACCAGCTGTCCAACATCAAAATTTTTTTTAAAAACGATAAATAAGATGTCTAAAGTGTTAATTTTCCGATTTTACAACACATTAACAACTACAAATGTCAAGTATCCTCCAGCAAATCGATGATTTCGCCACGCTTTATTGTGTTTGCGATTCCCAGTATGTTTATAGTTCTCCAGTGAATTTGTCCCTATGGTTTCTGCTAACCACTAAAATACAGACTCGGCTAAATGTATTAATTAGTACATCATAATCATTCACGCCAGTACGTAACTATTACAACATAAACTTGTCAATTTGCGCATTAACCATGAAACAGCATGAATGGATTTGTATAACTTAATAAATCCCAGTTATTGTCGTTCATGAATCAAAATTAATAGCTGAAACTAAGTTAAGTTAGTAAACGAAAAAAAACGAATTGAACAACATTAAATAAATTATTAAGACGTAAATCTACCAAAAGTAAATTATTAGATCGACCATACAGTAATTCAGAACTCCACTCGTGGGAAGCTGCATGTGCTCTATAAACCAAATCCACTGCGTAGATATACAGACGAGCTTCTAGTCACGTCTGGACTGGGTTTTTCCCTCCTTGAGACTTTGTTTGAAATAAGCTAGATTTCTGGACGTCTTAGCGTATCGATGTAAAAGAAAAACAGCAGCAAAGTGAAAATAATCTTTCTATCCCTAACACAGTTAATTAAATCTAAATTAGGATGTAAGGTAAATAAGAATGAATAGCAAAAGTTTGATTTATTTGTCAATTCGCGGGTTTCAATTATCCGTAGTAAAGAGTTAATTTGGTGCTTCTCCGGTTTTTAATTTGGGATTTCTTTTTAAAAATTTATCTAAACCGCCAACTGCTACCTATTGATTTTTCAATTAATCATTTTAATGCAGTTGAGTTGAAAACGTAATTCATTTTTCAGCTTCAGCACTCAGGTTAAATTCCCCATATATCGAAAAAAAAAAAAAAAAAAAAAAAAACAATATCCAAAAAATCATTTTATACTTGTCACATCTTTGCCAAAACCTTTCAAGACTTTTGGCATGAACCTAGAAAGTGGAAAATCGACGCTATGACAACCCGTGTCAAAAATTCAGCTAATTTTTAATAATAATAAAAAATGCTATAATCAATTCTCCTAACTTAATCACGTTAATGACAACTTGATCAGTTTACTACAAAATGGAACAACGAAACATTTTGTTGCTCAAAACATTTTGTTGTTCAAAAAATTCAAAATAAAAAAATTGTACATATAATTTTTTTAAAACATTCGTTTTTGTGTACGTTTTATACGTTCCGGCAAAATATGGAAAAGTAAACACTCGGATAAACACAAACAAATTCCTTTGTTATTCTGCCATCATTTCGCAATTCCATTTTCATCGCATTTCTCTGTAACATCTCGAGAAAAACATGATGATTACGGATCCATGAGAATGGACATTAATGCTTATTCAAGAATTCAGCGATCCTAAGGAAATGACATCCTGTTGTTGCTCGGAGTCATATGTTGTACATATAGGCTAAAATAAAGAAAATAGAAATTCTAAATACTCTTAAAGAGACATGCAACACACACACACAACTAAAACATTTAGTAAACTTTATAGCCCAAGAGAGACACCAACAACCACGATAACTGCCAAAGATTACATCGATATGCAAAAATTTATAAATAAAGTCGAACATTAACTGTAAGGGATGTGCCACGAGCTTCAATATCGTACCAAATTTAGCAAAAAAATTTCGTAGAAAATCTCACCGATCTGATTTAGCAACACCAAATTTGACCAGACGGCATCAGGCATTAGAATAGCCAAAAGCTACCCTATCTTTTTAGCATTTGGGCCTAATGCACTTCTTGACAAACCTTTCGTAAATTAACAATTAGGTGGTTTGATACTAAACATGGAGCCCCATGTAAATGATGTAATCCATGGAGTGCTCCAATTTCAATTTCCAGTCCACTTTACGTAGTAAAGTGAGCTCAGCCCGCCGCAGGCGTTAAGCTAGAATATGGAAAAAGTAAACTGGAAATTGAAATTCGAGATCACGTGGGGCTCCA
Source organism: Strigamia maritima (assembly GCA_000239455.1). Lineage (NCBI taxonomy): Eukaryota > Metazoa > Arthropoda > Chilopoda > Geophilomorpha > Linotaeniidae > Strigamia > Strigamia maritima. The sequence goes on from JH432222.1 coordinate 230,014, forward strand.
TGTTTTGAACCAAGCTTAATTAGGTTCATGCAGTTACCTAAATTTCATTAAACTTAATTACAAAACCTTCTGGCTCAAACTGTTATTTTGTCAAAAAATAGTCACAGTAAATTGAATAAATTCACTGATACTATACTTGAAGATCAAATAACAAAAAAAAATCGAAAAAAATCATAAACATTAAGTTTACTTAAGAAATAAATAAAATATGTGCTTAAGCATCCGTATTTGTGTCTAAAAAAAATTAAAACAACTAAAAATCGCTGTTATTGATCCGAAAACCTAATAATTGAACCGTTCTAAAGCGAATAACAAAAATAAAAAAAATAAAAACAAACAAAGATTTCAAATTAACTTGGGAAATTGATTAAAATGAGTTGAAAAGCAAAAGTGCTTGTTGATCACTGAAATAGCAGTGAAGCAGAAGCAATAAAAACGTAAATAAATTAAAAATCATAACCTATAAAATCTATAGCCCTATTACAGAGCACTTGTTGAATCTAATCAATTGCAGATAGCTCAGCAATTAACATTACATTTTAATTTTAAATTCGCCTCGCATCTCAGTTTTAAGTTTGAAAGTAAAATAAAAATGCAAAATGTAATTTGATGATCAACTAAAAAATTCAGTTTTCTATAATGCAATTATTTTTTTACATTTTTTTACAAAAAAAATATATACCATAAATATTACAAGGGTACTTGTCCAGAAGCATCATAATGCACTTTCAACCTTATTAAACTTGCATGTTTAAGCCCTATAAATGTCAGAAAGCATCGTAAAATAATAAATTCAAAAAATAAAAAAAATACAAATTACGTTTTGCAAAAATAAAAATTGCTCGGAAACCGAAACACAAAGTACCCTACATATTTTTTTCTTTCTACATTGTTGACAACAATGTAGAAAGAAAAAATCCACAACAATTTGTTGTTGATAATGTAGGCGATCCGCTGTGTTTGCGGTTTGCATTCCACACTGGTAAAAATCCATGTTATATAGTCACGGTCAAAATGATGCCAGCTAAGACTGTCCTCGAGTCCAAAAAGGTTACAAGTTGTCAGGCCACAGCTTTTATGCTGCACATGTTTAGAAAACAGACAATTCAACCGAATATCAATTCCCGCACGAGCAAACTGAATAGCGTGCTCGAATGGACAAGATAAATCTGAATAAAATTCAAGCCGCATATAAAAAGAAACATTCTAAAGATTCATACAAATATTTACCTTATATACTCGCGTACAAGTCGAGAATTTAAAAACCAAATCTTGGTCTTTTTTCCCTCAATTCGACTTATACGCAGATCAAAGAAACAAACATTTTTTTTGTTTTAATTTACAAAACACGTCCGTTCAACATGCAGACCACCCCGTAGGCTACCTACGAGGTAACCTGAACTTTGAACAGACGTGATTTGTGAATACTGTTTATACTCGTGTATAAAGTCGAAGATTTTTGGACCCAATCTTGGTCTTTTCTTTCCAATTCGACGGTCAAAGCGGGTCAAAAACCATTGACCCGCTGTGACCCGTTTTAAGTCGGGGTCGACTTATAAGTTATACGCACGGTCGACTTGTACGCGAGTATATACGGTGCATTTCTTTAAGCATTTTAAAATCTAAATATCTCATTTCTATATTGATTCTAATACCGAAAATAATGGTGTTGCTAAAGTCTTAAATATGGTTATAAAATAAACTCGGCAACATTAGTTTCAAGTGATTGTTTGTGTCTGTGCAATAACACCTGATGCTTTTATAGCACCATACTTCGATAAGAACAATAAATGCCAACATTGAATCCATGCAAGTTGTCATACAAGTCGATGGCAACAAAATCTCCCATCAAAAATGAACAAATTCGTAAAAGTTTTATTAATTTTCTAACCTGAATTCAGATTCTTATAAAATTTATAATTCTTTGTTGAAGTAAGCGAAGTAAGTGGAAATTTAGTTTTGATATTATTAGTTTGTTCGTAATTAGAATAAATCTGATTAACTCTGAATTTCACAATAAATAACATGTAATTACGCAAATAAATGCTTTACTAAATCACTTTTTGAACGTAGCTTATAGTGTAAAGCTGAAAATTTTATGCGTGTTTAGTTGATAGCCCAGCTTTAACAAACACCGCTGTTTTTAAAATTTCAGTATTTGACAGAATTCATACGACTGTAGTTGTCACCTAATTAGTAAATAATTGTAACTCTGTAACTCACATTCAGACATCATCCGTTCATCGTTCCCAGTAGGGAACAATAAATGTTGAAACTTTATACTTCCCACAGAGTACTAATCGATAGTAAAGTTTCAGGATAGTTAGTTACGTTCTGCTGTCAATTATACTCGCGTGAAAATCTCAAATTGACACATTTAATTTTAATCTTTGTTATGTAAATTTTATTACTCAAAATTTCCAATTATTTTTCAGACATAATTAATTGCTATACTAAATAACATAGCTGAGTTTCATGCTGTAACAACATTTGTTGTTCAGAATAATTTTTATTCAAGAAATATTAGCTGCATTCAAAATTGCTTTGCTGAAAAATATATTCATTGAACACAACAGCATGTTTCCATTCAGCGGCAATCACATTTGATTGAGGAACTAACTATGTGAGTAAATTTCATTTATTAATGCCAGAATCACTTCTAGACTCTACTTAGTACAGCAAATATTACGTAAATTAATTAAATCCGTCTATTCTGCCCACAAAAGGCATTTTCAAGATGAAAAAAATTCTTTTCAATTCCAAACACAGTTATTGTCCGTCTGCTATTTGTTTAATTGGCTATACCAATCTCTTCCATTTTCAGCCACCTACTGATGATCATCACTGTACAGTGTTATTTCTATTTGTAGATGTTGATTCAGTCAAACATGAAACGACTTCTGCCTCAAAGAGAATGCCTTGCTGTTTACCAATATTATGTAGATAGATTAAAATTGTTTGCCCATCAACGCGAATTTATTTTTACATCTGAAACTCTATTTTTAAATGCCAATAAATAAAACAGCACTAAGATTGATTGTACGTGCTTACAACGAACAAAACCTGTTTATCATCTAGTAATTTGTAACAGCTTGCATGTGTCGAAAATTTCCACTTGATGCATTTCATAGAGTAGCTAAATTGATTTTCAGAATTTTTATTTGACCATCCACTTTTATTTTGCATTAATTATGTTCTTGTCATAACAATAAACAGCAAACAAAGCATCCGTAAGGATGCAAACTCTAGAGCCCTAACCTTAGAATTAGAACATGACGTTTCGACCTTAGATCAAGGCCATCAGAGCAACGGAGCAGTTTTAATTCTTTACGTTATCCCTTCTTTCATTATTTTTCTCGCAGCTCAGTTCAGCTAATGATACATAAAACATTTTTTTTTTAATCAAAGTTTTATATTAAACTTGTTACTTCACAAGCTGTCGCTAAAAAGTATTAAACAGCCTTACAGCATACAGAAATATCCCTATACTCCTAATTACAGTGAAATTTTTTAAACTGCATCAATATTTTCTCAAGTCTTGTCGTGCTATTTGTATATTACTTGACTGTATACATATAAGTTTAACGATAAAAGTATAGTAAAAACAATACAGAAATGTTTCGTTTGGCAAGACGATTAAAAATGAAATAGGTCTTTTTCTCTGTAATGTAAAGAGTGATAAACGGATTAAAAAGTAATTACAAAACGCTTTAGCTCAGAAATGATTTCGATACGTACCGCACAAAATTCTGTGAAAGTAGCAATATTAGAGTATTACAGTAGGCTAGTATAGAGTATTATTATTATTGATGACAAGTGAAGTGACTATGACGAGAAAATCTTTTTTGATACTGTCTACTAACCTCGTTATAACGAACTCGTAACCCACTTATAACAACATTTATCAAAATTCCTAATTTTTGCTCCGTAGATAGTTAAAAAATAGATATAACGAATCTGCTATAACGAACCCCTTTAAAACTAACTAAAATCTGCCAAAATTTACAACAAAGTTGAATTCTAAATCGTTTAAAAGTTAAAACGAATTCTTGGTGTTGAGTACAAAATTAGCTTAAAAATTCAGTCCCACTTTTCTTCAAAAATTCATTTCATCACATTTTCGAATTTCAAAATAACTGAGTAACTGGTACTGTATATAATTCAGACTACAAAAAAAAACCCGATATACAATCAATCTGCATCATGTAGCATTTTAAACATAAATTTGGTTTTATTTTTGTTACTGTATTTGTATTTTTCACCTTGAAGAACGCTCAAAGTCATTTTGTGCAAAATAAGTTCCGTATAGTAATTGAACAAATAAAGATTTATTTACGACAGAAAAGCCTATTACTTGCCGGTATTTTTGGTATTGTTTAGCGCCTAGAAAAAGTATCCTTATACATATGCATTAGATGGTACACAATTCCTTTTGGTTCTTAGCACATCTCTCCTTGTTTGTTTTATGATCACATATCACATGGTATGGATGGCAAGTTTGGTCTTTCTGAAGTTCCTGATTGATTTCCATGTTCAACCATTCCTTTTATTGCATGCTTGAACTGGATTGCCATCTACCTTCCTTCACCTACTAATCTCTTTCCATCGTCCCATTCGTCAGGGGCTATCAATGACCACTGTGTCGACATAATGATCCCAAAATATTCCCGTATGTAGTAGCATTAAAAATTAACAAAACTGTACAAACTCAACATGTTGTATCATGTAAAACCAAATGTCCAAGAAAAGTCATGTATGTGGTCCACGGTCTCCGCCTAGAGACAGAATTATCAAACCCAAAACCCAAAAGCCCCTGATTTACATATATACATATACATATATATATATGTATATTTACTGATATATAATTTATTTAAAAGTGTGAGAAAAAGAAAACTCACACTTTTAAACTACCAAACTAAACGAGCAAACATGGTTGTTTAAAGCAGTTAAACGAGTCGAAATGACATTGAGAAGCCACCTATACCGCTCTCGTTGTTTTAAGAGTGCACTTTGAACTGGAACAATAGCTAATAGAGCTTATTCGTACAGAACAGAACGGTGATGTAGAACTTAAACTATAATGCTTTTATATTAAAAACTCGATTAAAATACCCAAAAATGGACCAGCCATTTATCATTTCGTAACGACCAAAACACGCTAATAATCATACGTAATACGACAGCAAAAACAGCTATCGTTCAATATTACAAACAGCGCGACAGTAGACTCATTTTTCACAAAACGCATACTGTAAACATCGCATAGTAGCTCAAGTGCCAAAACTCGGAAAAAAAATCGCAATCGCTCCGCTCGCTTATCTAATTTACATATTCAGCAAATCCATGTGTAACGAAGTTAATATTTAAATATTCAACATTTAAAATTAAATTCTGTAATTACCATAAATTTTAGTAAAATTTTAACAAAAACTATTTTAAAATATCCTGAGGATTATTTGTCCACGTCTGTTGGATTCTATCCAATAACTAAAACCTTCGAAA